>BBXU01000919.1:0-30754 GCA_001598975.1 Parachlorella kessleri | reverse complement strand
GGGGGGGGGGGGGGGGGGCTCCGACAAGACAAGCGGCAGTAGCATAAATGAGATGGTGCATGCCTTGGATTAGCAGCTAGGCCTTCCCCTGCAGATAATGACTACATACATGTACTTGCAGCAGGCCAACTTCGCAAGCTCTGGAATAGTAGATAAACATGGAGCTGCAACCAGTAGCATCCACCTACCAGCTATGTCCTGCCCTCCTTTTGTCGAGCCCTCCACTTCCAAGGCAATTGGGCTTCCCACAACGCAGTGCAACCTCTCTGACTTTCGACTCCCTGCGTTCTGCTGCAGCTCAGGGCCGCTTCACGTTTTCTTCGGCTTTGGCCAGTAAATCGGAGTTGGCCTTGCTTATCCACCGCCTCGCCGCCCGTCCGGATTCCACCGCCGCCTGTGCTGCCTTCACTAGTGGCGCTGCAATGGCAGAAGCGGGGTGGCACACGTAAGTTGCAGGGCAACTGCTGCCCATGCCACGAGAGGTTGCCACACCTATGTCGCTCCAGCCTCACGTCTGCCATCAAGGACCGCGCTGCTGACCTGGCAGGGCTCAGTGCGCCCGGCCTTAGCAGGACCACGTCACCGCAAGACGGCTCAGAGCCAGCTGCCGCCCTCCCCAGCAAGAGTAGCTTCCAGACCGGCGCCACCACTGCGTCTTGAGGCCAAGACCCAGCAAGAATGCCCCTTAGGAGTACCCAGCCCTAAGCCACACCATCTTACCTGGGAGCGTGGAGATGAGCCAGGGGAAGGCATACACGGCCTTGCGTGCGACCATTGTCATGCTATCCATGTCCATCCCCAGGTTCTGCAGAAAGAAGGAGGGGGCGGGGGTGGGGGGAGGGGGGTGTCAAGAGCAGGCGCCAGTGCCTTAAAGGCACTTCATCACAGCACAGCTCGACCACCCCATGTTCATGAACGTGTTTATACAACATAACTCTGTCAGTCCAGTTCAGCCCAGCTCTACTCCCTGTTTGCGCTACCTGCCACCCATGCTAATAACTGCAGCTGGTATAAATGCGTCTCATGACAAGACTGTGACAAGACCCGCAAGGGTGGTGGAAAGCTGTAAGAGTAGACTAGACTGTGCAACAAGTCGAGACAACTTTCTGTGTCTTCTGAGGTGAGGCTGCGCCCTGCAAGCAAGCTGGTCCTTGTTTGTCCAAAGAAGCCTCCCATGACAAAAGCCAAAGGCCACGCCTAAAACGGCACCCAGCACTCAAAATCCATTCCAAGCACGGCCATGATACTGGCACCAGAAACCTTCCAAATACCTCAACTGCGCTACATCGCGACACACATATGTTGACAAGGGAATGTCCTAAACTGCCCAACAAGCTCCTACCCCTCGGGTGCACCCACGCAAACTCCCACCATTCGCTTGCACCTGCATGACGCCGAAGAGCTCCCTTGCCTTCTCCCACTGCCCGCCCTTCTCGCAGGCATTCAGCAGCGAGGTGATGATGTATCCGTTGGCCTTCCAGCCCTCAGCCTGCAGTCGCACTTTCACAATATCACCACCCACGAAACGACAGGCGCAGGACAAGAGGCACACATTGCAGCCATCATGCATACCATCAAACAGATTCTCCGAATATGAAGCAAGGATATGCATAACCCTTAGCTACGGCCGCGGCCAGCACTGAAGACCATGCGACAACAACTTCACGCCACTCAGCTGCCTGCCCCTCCTTCCCACTGTTAAGCTGCCTGTCCCTGCCACCCTACACAACAACGCCTTGCAAAATCCTGATGTCCAAGTGCCAGCACAAAGTAAGGCTCCCAGATGCGCACCTGCATCTGGTCATAGACTTCAAGAGCTCGATGCCACTGGCCACCCCGCTCCAGCGCGGCGATGAGGGAGCCATAGGTGACAATGTCAGGCGCCACGGAGGGGTGCGGGTCCTCTCGCATGGCCTGCAACTTGGAAGCGCGCGCTAGCTGGTGGGCACTACTAATAAAGGGGCTCCAGGAGTACAGCTGCTCGACCCCTAGTGCAAACAAACATTAAGTAGGAGGAGGTAAGGGGCCGACACAGGGACTCCCGACACAAATGCTTCTGCAACAACCGCTGCATGCTTCCCAGCCACCTTGCGTCCCAGCACCCTCCGACGACATTGAAGTGCTTGGTGGGCAGCCTTGCCGTGCTCACCTGAAAGACTTCCAGAGCCATTTGCCACCGGCCGGAGCTGCCTAGTGCACTGATGAGGGCATTGTAGGCTACTGTGTTGGGAGCCACGCCACGCTGCAGTAAGACCACGACAACATAGCTGTGAGATATTACAGCGGATATTCGCAAGACTACCTTCCCCAGGGTTTGGCAGGAGCCATAGGTAACCTTGAAGAGTACAGCCAAAAAGCGCTGTTACAAAACGGCGTCACAAGATGAAGCTTGCCAGCAAAGAAGACTCAGCGCTGCAGCACCGCATGGCCGTAAGCGGCGTTCTCTACAGCAAGCGTACACAGAGTCTCGTGCACCCTAGATTCCACATCTCTCATACACGCATGCCAAATGCCCAGCGGCAAGCCATCAGCACCGCCTTACCAGCAGACACGCCACCCCACCTGCTGGAAGTCGTCAAAGTGCAGCTTGGCCTGGCGCCACCGCCCTCCCTTCTCCGACGCGCGGATCAATGAGGAGAGCGTGAAGACATCGTCGGGCACCCCTGCCTCGCCCATCAGCTGGTGGAGGCGTACCGCCTCCTGGTATCGCCCGGCCTTGCCAAACGCGGAGATGAGGGTGTTGTAGCTGACAGCGTTGGGCGTGAGGCCTTTCCGGCGCATGTTCCGCACAACCTCCAGCGCCCTGCACCAGGGTCTCAGAAGGCAGCCCAGCGGAAGCCTGTCAGAGGGAGGCAATAACAGGAGGCGACCCCCAACAACAGGAGGCAACAACAGGCGACGCCACAATGTCTTGCCAGCCCGGACAGCGCAGCTGGCACAATACAGCAAACAGAGACAACGGTGGTGAAGGCACCTCTGCTGCCACTGCAAAGCGGCTGTGCTCGCCGCACCTTTGACGCAGTCCTACAACTCGCGCACATGACTGACCTGTCAGCCTGCCCACAGCGCTCGCAGGCCGACACGAGGGCGTTGTAGCTGATAATGGACGGCTCAACGCCCGCCCGCCGCATGGCCGCAAACACGGCCCACGCCTTCTCCCAGTCCAGTCCCTGCCAAAAGACATTGGGAAGAGTTGGGGAGGGGCTACCACTACAGAAGTAATCCAGAACAGATGTCACACATGTCTATGGTAGTGGAGACTGGTGGGGGTGGGATGGCCGCCTAGCCACATGCCTGGCAAGCACACCTCTGCTTTGCAGGCTGGACTCAGCGGCAGCACACACAGCAGAGAACAAGCAGTGTATCCCGAACCAGGGATACCAAGCATAAGCCTACAAATTCCTACATTGCCTTTGCTGTGAGGGCTCAATACAGCCTTTAGCCATACCGCACCACATACCAGGATTTACAGCAAAACGGCAAACACATGACCAAACAAACAAAAAGAACTCCTATGGAACTCTCCAGCTCCACAACCCGTTCCAGTGAGAAGCGCTTACCAGCACAAGAGATAGGCACCCACCTTTGCGCAGGCAGTGATGGCGACGTTGTAGGCCTGCACGTCCGCAACCACTCCTGCAGCCTCCATCTTCTCGAACGCTTCCATGGCCTGCTCCCACCGCCCCGCCCGCTGCAGCACGCTCATGAGAGTGGTGTAGTGCACCACATTGGGCGCCAGCCTGGCCGCAGCAACTGCAGCAGGGCTTGGGGCTTCCTGGCAGGCTTCCGATCCACGGTCCTCTTCCAGCGGGCGCTCATGCAGCTGATGCCGCAGGCGCTCCTGCAACTGGCCCTGCGCCTGCTGCTGCTGCGCAGCTGCTGTTATTTCTGCGGCAGCCACTGAGTCATCTGCTGCTGTAACTTCGGGCGCTGCAGCTGCTGTCGCTGCTCTTGCCGCTGCTGCTGCTGCTTCCATCTCTGCAAACCAGTCGACTGCTTGCTGCCATCGCCCGCTGTGCTGGCAGGCGTGCAGCAGGGATGTGTAGGTAAACGCATCCCGCTCCACTCCCGCAGCCTCCATGCATGCTAGCAAGGAGTGCAGCCTGGACCACTTATTAGCCTTGCCTGCAGCCGTGAATGACAAGCGAAATCGACACAGGATGTGGAAACAGGATGAAATGCACGTGATCAAAAGGGGTCGAACAGCAGTTGTGCGGGTACCAGCGGCGTCAAACAACAAAGCAGAGAAAAGGGAAACAAGCGACATGCACACCGGAGTTTGTCTAGGCGACAGGGAGCATGAAAGGGCAATAGTACCATTGCTGGGCTCACCAAATCCCCAGCAGCAAGACGCACTACTCTGGTGTGCAGTCCCATCTACCCCTCCAATCAACCTCATCACCGCTAATCAGCCAAAGGACCACAGCATGTACCATCTCTTTCCAAGATTCCACATCACAAAATCGGACCTGCGGCTGTGAGGGCACAGTTGTAGGCCACTAGATCTGGTGCTACGCCATCCCTCTGCATCTCCTCGAACACTTCCAGCGCCACAGCTGCACTCCCACTTCGTTGAGAGAACATCTGCATGAGCTTGGTATACAGAACAGGGTCGCCCGTCCAGGCAGGGTGCCCCTGCTCACACATGCACCTGCAAGTACGACGGCTGCATTTAGGATGGGCCGCACACCTAATATTAAGTGGAGGTGCTTGAGTTCGTCCCACCGACTCAACAGATACCAAGAAGGGCTGCATGCTCGTGCCAAGGAGCCCCATCATCCCAACCTGCTCACCCAACAGTGCTGTCAATGCCCTGTCCCAGGTTGAAACCCCTGCAGCACCCTTACCTGAAAGCAGCCAGCGCCACATCTGCTGCATCAAACCTGCCCAGACAGGATAGCAGCTGCCTGGCCTCAGCATTGCTGAGCTGTGCTTCAAGCAGCAACTGCCGCATGTGCTCACCGCCTTGCGGGATGCCTGCCACCAGTTCCCTGGCTAGGCGGGCCAGCCGAGCGTCAGGCGGTTGCAGGCCAGGACCCCCGGGGCCCTGCCCCTGCCAATGCTGGTATTGCTGCTGCTCCTGCCGCCGCCGCTGCCTGGTCTTGTAGAGGAATGATGGCTGGCTGCCACCTCTTGGGGGCTGCCGAGTGCCTGCCACCACTGCTGCGCCTGCTGTCCTTATGCTGGGCGCCCCTGAGGACGTTCCTAGCTGCTCTCCAGCCCACCGGGGCCTGGCTGCCAGAGGCTGAACATGGTCTGCCGTAGCTGCAGGCTTTGTTGCAGAGCAGCCCTCTGTGGCCTGCACGCTGCTTTCCACTGCAACATCAGTGGGAGCTTCCCTAGAGAACACAAGTGCGCCTCGAGCAGCTGGAGTGGCAGCTGCCTGCTTGGGACGGACTTGACAGGCACGTGGTTTGAAGGGACATGCGGGTCTTTGGAGGGTTTGCTTGCATAGTGAGCGGTAGGGTGTGACACTGTGAGTATCCAGCAAGGAGAAAGTTCCCAACATGGCGCTAACTAAGAACCTCTCTCTTGCGAGGGCAGCACCGTTCACGAGTTCAAGCAAACGAGCATTTTACAACATGACATGTGTAAGACGAGCAAGATGCTAAACAACTAGGGAAACGACAAGAAACATAGCTTGGTTTGCAAAGGACCCGATAGAAGTGAACACCCGCCACCAGGCTGGCACTATAGTTCCGAGAGAAAATGGGACGGGGATTTGTATAACAGTGGTATCTCTTATTTGAATCTTCCTAATGTCCCAAGATGTGTTGCAAGAGTGCTGGGCGTCGTGTGTAAGCGATCTGGCATCGGAAAGGAGGGTCCCTTTCCTTAGAACTACTCCAGCTTAATGAAACCGAGGTGTGTAATGCAGGTGCCTGTCAGGTTGAAGTTGGCAGACAGCGAAGTCAGCACGGTCGAGCAGCCCCCCGTCTTATACGTGAGTACAGCTCCTGACAGGCTTCAACTAGCTACAGGTGTCGCTGTAAACCTCCTGCATTTGCGGCTACGGCTGCCCTGAGTAATCCCTGAGTCCCTAAAAATCCCTAAAAAGAATTCCTAAAAAGACTGAGCCTATGAGTGCGTGCTTCCTTGCTGCAGTTTCTAGTCCCACGCCATAGCTATCTTCTGTCTCTGCTGCCACAAGCACTCCCTCTTCTGCAGGTGGGCTGTGGATAGGTTGTCACAGCACTATAAGCTCTTGTGACACAGCCCAACAGCTAGGACATGGTCTATGAAAAGGGGGACATATGACAGCTGCAAGCTGACAGTGCTGAAGCGGGGGCAGGCTGCACCTCTCAGTGGTGCAGGATCGCACAAAGTTGCACTGCTGCAAGGTCCTCTTCGGTTGTAGTTTGTCGGACTCCTGAAGCTCCCATATGAATTCTTTCGGGCCATGGCATACTGCTGCAGCATGTGCTGCCGCCTGGGGAGGACACACCCTGGTTGGAGCACAGCAGCCTGCCCTTGAAGTGGCATGTGCCTGCTGGTGTCCTGTTTGACCTCTTGGCTGGGGAGGGAGAGCTGCCTTGGAGCTTGACGGTAAGTGGCGTTAGGGTGCTGCATGTGCCGGTGCTGTGTTGCTTAGTACGAGGCAGGTAGTGCAAGCTGGTCTCTGCTCGGTTACACCTCAAATGCCTTAGCATCTATGGCATGTGGGAGGCCCTTCCCTTCCATATGATGTCTCCGCACACACGATGCAGGAAGATTGGCTGAGAGATGCTGAACGACTCATGCGTACGTAATCAGTCAGTCATTCATTCGGATGGGGCTTGATGTGTTGCAGTTGCATTTGAGAGGGTACCCCTCGGGTGTGCTGCCGGTGTATGACGGCGAGCCAGCGTTGCGGGGCTCACTCCTCAACTCCCTTAAGGTAGCTGGGTCTCCCCAAGTGTGAGGACAGTTCTTGCATGTCTTCATCGAGAGGCTGCTGGGTGCGGGCATCAATCTACTCTGCTGTTCTGAGAGGTTTTAGAGGCTGGAGCCCTGGTTCACAACGTAGCTCTGCTGTGGTGAGAGCTTGCCATGGCGTATGCAGGAGGCGGCGTTTATCTGCCGAGGCAGCAGCTTGCGTGTGATGGAAATGTCCCCAGGAGCGCAGGTGGGCCAGCTGGACTTCTCACCGGGCCCTCAGCCCTGGTTGGCTGGTTTTCACGGATAGACGGGCGACTTCCATGCACGCTGTCGGACTAGCAGCATGGTCCATACATGTCCTCAATGTCCAGCGTTGGACTTACCAAAACTGCGCACATGCACAGATGGGTGGCCTTGAGTGACGGGAAGCTGGAGCTTGGCTGCGTCCATGCCTCCTGGCGCAGGAGGACTTGTACCGCTCAGTAGCCCAGCAGGACTTGCCGCTGTACCGCCGGGTCCTGCAGTCCTTGCAGCTGGCTCCCACTCCACGGGCGGGTCGGCAGCCAGCCATCCCCTTGAGGCTCTTCGTGCGGACAGGCGGTAGAGGTGGGCGCACGCTCCGCCAAGTGGTGGCACAGCATCTCTGAGTGCAATGCTTGCCTGTCCTGCAGCGGCCTTTGGAGTACTCACGTCCCATGTGCCAGACCTGTGACGAGGCTGTGATACCATGCTCGGTGGCCGTCTGCATGTGGAGCGCGTGCCAGCCGCTGACCAGGGGACGCGCATGTTGTGCTATGCAGGCTTGCTGCATGCATACCGGGCCCAGCTTGAGCATAGGCCAACCCTATGCAAACATGCATGCCCTCCTTGGTTGGCCGCAGGCTACCTCAGCAGCTATGAGGGCATTGGGTACACCTCCCGGGCTGTGGAGTGCCAGCGGCCTGATGGCACCCTGGTCACACTACAAGAGGGCCTGCTGCCCATTCTGGCAGAATACCTTGGGACATCCCGGGCAGGGCCAGCAGCCTCAGCAGCAGCCTTGCTGCCTGGACTTGTTGCTCCTTCTGGAGCTGCTCAGCCTGCTGCCCCTATGGCCGCTGTGACCGCCGCCGCTGCTGCTGCTGAAAGCGCTGGGCCTGACAGCGAGCCACCCTTACCACAACCACCCACAGAAGGTGCAGAGGTCGGTGGTACCGCCGCTGCACCAGGTGCAGCAGCGGCTGAAGGCGAGGGCAGGACCAACTGTAGCGACTCCCAGCCGCCGCGGACGGATGGTAGCGAGGCTGGGGGCGGGGTTGGTGAGGGAGCAAGTGAGGCAGCTGCTGTGGAGCCAGCTGGTGCAGGGGAGCAGCAGGCGGCACGGCAGGGGGAGCAGGCGCGAGGAACGCAAGTTGGGGTGGGAGTGGTAGCCGGGGTGCTGGGGGAGGTACTCGTTGGCGGGGTGAGGCCGCCCCTCGAAACACCTCTTGCCTGGCTGCACGCCAACATGCATGCCGCAGACTTGTTCCTCTATATTGTGGTCCATGTTAATGGAAATGCATGAGGCAGCTTGGGCTGCGTTGACAGCTAGGCTTGGGAAGTGCTGGCTGTAAAAGGGCTGAGTAGTTAAGTGGTGCGCCACGGCTTTGGGAAGCTCAGGCAAGCTTCTTATGTATCCTCCTGGGCTGCCCAGGCTCGCTGCGCTCTCATTGGTGGTGTGCATCCATTATTACAATTACATTACAAATATCAAAAGTAAGGTGAACGCGTAGGACTAGAGAGCTTCAAACCGGCGAGCAGGCTCCACACAGAGGCATTGCCCCATTTCAGCAACAATACCACAGCCAGGGCTTGGCTCCGAATGCAAAGGGATGACACAAAATCACTGAGATGCATATCGTGCGGCAAAATGAGGTTGACTGTAAGAGCACCAGCCAGCCTAGATTTTCTTCTCATCAGTAGCTCAAGCGATGAAGGAAGCAAGCAGTCAACAGTCTTGAGTACAGCCAAGGACCCCACTTCACCTTTCTGGCAACCTATGAAGTTGTGGGAAACCAAAAAATTTTGAGGTAGTTGCTCCGGCCGGGGGGAAGTCTTTTGGAACAGGGATTGGAGAAGCGCCTCGCTTTTGCCTTACAGCCATGTGGCTTTGCCTGGGCACATCCTCAAGCAAGCCAAACCAGCATTCCAGCTCCAGCCTTGCAGGCAGCCTTACCGTTCACTGCTGATCACCCCCTCTCTCGCCACCGATGCATACCCAGCCCCGCAGACCTCCATCTCACTGGGCCAAAGCCCCACGGCTGACCCCTTAACACACCCACTACACCATCCCAAGCCTCTCAAAGTGTGCGGCCCACGCCCAGGCTGTCGAAGAAGCCGCTGCTGTATGCTATTGCCAGTATCACCAGGGGTAGGCCCAGGAACAGCCCAAAGCCAATCATGAAAGGTGCCTTGCTGCTGGTCGAGGATCCCTACACGCCAGCGGCGACAAATGATGCCCAAGTGACATATGTCTGCATGCTAGTCAACTCTACTGGGGCAAGGGAGGGGCTTTGCAGGGGCTGTGTAACAAGAGAGTACTGCTGACTGGCAAATTTGCTTTCCAACGAGCAAAATTCAACAACGCATCGGCCATCCCTGTCAAGCATGCCTGCATGCGTGCTGTCTGCCAACGCCCCTGCGTGCCACATACCTCCTCATAGTAAGCGTTCCTGGCGTCCAACTTCTTCTGCCGCACCGCCTTCTTCTGCTGGACAGCAGCGTCCTGCAAGCTCTGCAGCCTGCTGTGCACCTCCGCTTTCTCAGACGCACTGAGCTCCTGCCCAACCTCAGATCCAGAAGCGCCATTCCCATGGCCTCGGGCTGCTGCCACGGCCTCCTCCCATTCAGGGACTGGCTCAGGCGTCACGCTGACATTGATGGTTTCCCTGGCCCGGGCCCCTACCGCCTGGCGCACGTACTTGATGCTTGCCAGCCCGTTCAGTTCCCACGTCTCCCCGCCGCGGAGCGGGTCAGACAGCTCAAGGAGTTGCTGCCCAGGGCGGATGCCTGCTGCTTCTGAGGCGCTCCCCGGGGCAACATCCAACACCAGGATCACGGTGCCTTCCCGTGGCCGGCTCAGCGGCGCAAGCTCGACACTCCTTTGGAAGTCTTCCGTGGGGACCTGTAGCCTGCAGAGATGAAAGGGGCCACTTGGGACAGTGTGCCACGCTCGCTTTTCTTCAGACTACTCATGTGTGCAAGCTACCCGACCCAGTGGGCTTTCAATGCGAAACTGGTTGGCAGTGTGATACTAAGGCGGACGTGAGAAGAGGAGGCGACTCTGAAGGTGGAATTCACCCAGGCAAGTTGCATGCCTACTGTCATAATGAAGTCACCTCAGGCGCTCTGGAGGGGCCACGCTCCAAGCGCTTGTCGCCCACACCACTTGCGCCTTCCGCAGAGGAAGGCACACTGTGGGGCTGCGTGCCCGCAACCTCGAAGCCTTGAGAGCTCCATAGGTCCCTCGAGTTGTATGTACAAACCCCGAAGTTGGCCTGGGGCTGCAAAAAGCACTGACACGCTGCACCGAGGTGGACAGCATGGCAGCTCCACTTTGCATGGCACACTCTCTGCAACAGGAACGACCACCCCTCTTCTTAATAGCACGCTAAGGCTTCCTCATCGTAACATAAGCTTATGGTCTAGGCTAAAACTAGCAAGACTGTCCAGCAGCGGCGGACCTACCACGTTGAGGTAGCCTGTGTTGGAGTATTGACTTCAAGAAGAGAAGCACCGCACTTCAACTTAGCTGAGATGTTGCCTGTGGGATACAACGTATACCTGCACAATGCCCATTGGCCTTGTCGAGTTAGTTTCACGACAGCGCCTGCCCCTCGCGCCTGCTCCCATGCTGAGGCCCCTGCTATGCACCTATGCGGCAGCAGCCTGCAGGTTCTTACAGCGTTTCTAATTCTTTCATAGACCACTTGGCCAATAAGACCAGGCTCGTCGCCCGTTGTTATAGTTCTTGGATCCTTGCAATGTCAGATGACAGCTCACCTGCCGGGAACCCAGGTAAAGGAACAACAAGTTGACCGCCTTGCTTATATGCAGTGCCGTCTTCAGCACACTGGAAACTTGGTACAATGCAAGCTTGCTGACGAAAGCCCCTGTTAGACTTATATACCTGTGATGCAGGCCCAGTCATGAGCATCAGAGTCAAGGAGCTGCACCCTACACAGCTTACGGCTGGGATGTACGAGGTAGGTCCCAGCCACTTCACACTCCAAGTCTGCTATCGGAGGCGGTCTTGGCTGACACTTCCCAAGCTGGGTGCCGTCGTGGGGGTTCCTGCCTTGCTGGACTGGGTGTTCGTTGCCATTACTCCTGGTGGGAAGCCAGCGGGGCAGGACGGTGCAGCTCGTGCCAGCAAAACCCTTACTGTATATCGTGTTGCCCACACGTCTTTCAGGTAGCATATAAACGTGGAAGGCTCAGGGAGATGGCGGATCGCGATAAGTTGGAGAAGTATTTGAAAAAGAACCCAATTCCGGTGGTACTGGGTCGTGGCAGGGTGCCTTACATGGTGGATCACCACCACCTGGCATGCGCCCTGCTCAAGAACCAAGTTGAGCAGGTAGGCCCCATGAGGTTTCCTGCCTAATACTGTGAGACTTACAAGGGTGGTTGCTTGGGGCTTCTCTCTGCTGTGGCATAGCATTACGATCGCCATCCAGTAGGTGTATCAAGGGACCGGTCTTGGAGGAAGCAAGGTGCATCAGCATGCCATGCCAGGTTCCCAGGGACTTGAGAACAACCACGCTTGCTGGCGGCAAGGCAGGGCAGACACTTGCAATGTCACTGCACCTGATTGCAGGGGTATTACACCATCAAGGAGGATTGGTCGTCATTAGGCGAACAAGAGTTCTGGGACAGGATGAAGGCGGCCGCCTACTTGTGGCTCTTTGATGAGGGCAGGCCTCTGACCTTGCAGCAGCTAGTGCAGCGGTTGCCAAAAGATGTGACAGGTAGGCCAGAGACGAGCAGGCTCATTCGAGTTGATGCTGATGTGCTCTCTCCAAGGCATGGTTCCTGGTGGGGTGCCTTTGCTTGTAGGGATAATGGCAGAGCAGGATGCAACGGTTGTTGAGCTTTCTCTTTCAACCAAGCTTGACTTGTTGCAGTCTTTGCATCCACCCTATTTCACGAGGCGGCGGCCCACTGCTCCTTGTGTGTATCAAGCGTGTTTCATGTCCCACCGTAGGCCTGAGAGATGATCCCTTTCGCAGCTTGGCGGCCTTTGTGCGCTATCGCGGAGGCTACGAAAAGGTTTGGGTGAGTGGGCAGCCTGCCCATGGGGACCACAGTGTGCCTTTCAGCCAAGTGGCAGGGGTGTGGTGGGGGTGAGGGCGGACCAACGAGGGGCAGTCGTGAACCACCTCAGGTGTTGGACGGTTGAGATACCCAGCCTAAATCCTGAGGGAGCCCCGGATGCTGATCCACTATTAAAGCAGCAGGGCACTTGGAAAGGTTTGCGTGACCTCTGGATGCTTGCTGCATTGGCACGCTGGGCTGCGGGGATGGGCAGCCAGGTGAGCAAACTGACTGTCATTTCTGTTCCAGGTGCCCTTCTCAGAGTTCAAGTGGGCTGACTACTTCCGTACACATCTCCAAATCAACGGCCCTACCGAGCCCGACAATGAGCAGGCAAGCAGGCACTAGCTGACAAGGAGATAGCATGGTTTGCAACGGTTGTAGTGATGATATTAGCATGGCTGGCAGGTAGTGCAAACAGGGAGTGAGAACTGGGCTGGACTGACTGGATGCAGAATGAGCCTGAGTCTTGCCTGAGTCCTGAGCCAGTAATTCTCTCCAACCAGGTTATCTAAGCGTACAAGATGTTGCGCACTGACTGTATTCGGCCAGCCCGTGGTGGTACTTTGTCAACCAATCTCCAAGCGGGCCGGCCTGAACCTGCCTGCCACCTCTGTTTGCCCTGCTGCAGCTGCTACAGCAGGCAGTAGCGGCCGCTGCACACCCAGTGGCAGGCAACCTGCCAGGGTTCACGGGCGGCAAGCAGGCTGCTGGCGATGGCCTGGGCGGGCCTCTTGATTCGGCAGACACCAAGCAGGTTGCTGAGAATGGGCTGAGCACACCTCCTGGGTTCGGTGGTGGCCGGCAGGCTGGTACGGCTGATGGCCTGGGGGTGCTGCCCAACTAAGCAAGCACTACCCAGGCAGTTAGGCGAGCCCAGGGACAAAGGGAAGACAGCGTCAGTGGGGAATGGCCTAGGACCTAAGGAGATGACTGTGCTGCTCAAAAATAGAGCCTTGACTTATCTGCTAACTTCAGTTCTGCTGTCATTTTGTTAGAGCTAGAGTGCAAGATTACTGCTGCAGCGTCAGAGCAAAGCTTCTGCCTGCTTGTTGACTAGCTAGATGCCTTTGTCGTGATAGGTTTAACGGGTGTTGATTCAGGGTCTGTATTGGGCCGAAGAAAAACGTGAAAGTGGTGACAAGGATCGGCTGACTTCAGGGTTGGGTCATCCAGGGTTTGGGCTGGGCGTGGCGCATGAAAACCAGCTTCTCCTGCCTGCCAGCCTATCTACTAGATTGTTTCACCCTCTCTGCCTCTTGCCGACTTCCAACATGGTACTCCTGTGAAGCTCCCTTGGCTCGTGCTCCTCAACGTTCCGTCTCGCAACCATGAACGCTCTCACCCCTACCGTCTGCCCCCGCAACTCTGCCTGTCACCATGGATATGAGTGCCATGGACGCCAACGAAGTGCATACCATGAACGCTGCCCCCCTGGCCCCGGCTGAGGGCCTGGACGGGCGCAGCAAGACAATCATTGAAAAGTCTAAGACGGCTCACCTGAGCACAGCTGAAGTATCTTACCTGCTCGGTCAGGCCCAACACTGGAAGAACAATGGAGGCCTGGAGGGCTTGATCTGCACAGGACGCCCAGCTTCGCCACCTGGTAAGTGGAGTGCCAGTCGTGCTTTGTGCATGCAAGCAGTGCTACCGTGCACCTTCCGTCTTGGGCCCAAAGGCTGCCGCCTCGTGCTTATCAAGCCTTCACCACGGATGCCCAACCCACCACCCCGACTTTTGACTTGTCCACCACGCTATTCTACCGTCCACGCTATTCTACCTTCGTTCCTTTTGACTACTTATGCATCTTTTGTACATCTCTCTAACCATGCACTCCACTCCTTTACCGCTGGTGCAGCGATGGGATCACTGTACCTGTTTGACAGGGAGGCGGTCCCCACGTACCGCAGCGACGGCCACGCCTGGCACAACCGCGAGCGCCACATGGAGCTGAAAGGCAAGTTAGCAGTCTCTTAAGTCTGTGAGTGTGGTGCTCGGTCGCTTTGACTGCAACACTAGACAGCCGTTGTGCGAGTTTCACTGATTGGTGTTGGCCTGAGCTTATCTGTTGTGCGTGGCCAGGGTCAGTGAAGCTGACAAACGCACATTTGTCCTGGCTGCAGTCAAGGGCGCCGCTCGTGTAAACTGCTACTACAGCATGCCTCTGGACGGCCCCGGAGAGCAGGTGGGTTGCCTTCGCGCTAGATTGCAAATGAGTTGTTGCCTGGTAGGTCCAGCCCAATCCCCTGGTGGTGATGTGTTGTATCGAGGCTGCATGAGCCTTAGCCTAAGGAGCTCAGAGTAGCCAAAGCGGTTGAGTCTGTGCTATGCTGCCGTAGTTATTGATTGTGTTCCCTGTTCTCGGCTGCACTTGGTTAGGTAAACGGTGAGGATGAGGCGGAGTTCCTGTGCCCACATAGCATGGCCGACTAGCCCTCACTGACAGCATCCTTGTCTGTTGGCGGCAGGCTGGTTTCCAGCGGCGGCGGTACTGGCTGTTGGAGGAGCGCAGCCTGGTGCTGGTGCACTACCTGACTCAGAAGAAGAAGCTGAGCGACAAGGAACGCAAGGCAAGTTCAGGCTGGCAGGGGCCTACATTGCTGAGTGCTGCCTGCCAGGAGGGCAGGGGTTTCCTTTCGTTGTGAGGGGTGTTGCTGTCTGCACTCAGTCAATATGTGGTGAGGGGGGAGGCATGCACAAGTTAAAAGCAACTGTGGTTCCTTTCCTGTGTTCCATTGCTTACAGGAACTGAGGATTACTACTGCAGATTGGGCCTTTCTTGACATGTGTGACGTTGTTGCTTTGCTGCAGGGAGCGAAGCGTGCGGCCAGCTCCAGCGAGGCTGGGTCTGAGGACGACAGCGCTGGTGCTGGCAAGCGTGCCTGCTCCGAGGAGAAGGTACGGTGGGGCCTACACTTGCAAGTTTAGTAACTTCCTAGCTGGGGTTGGTGGTGGCATAGAGGAGCATGGCTTGAGCGAAGGTTGCCTTCTTTCTAGGTACTGGCTAAGGACCTTTCCCTCGGGGAAGTGGCATGCAGACTAGTCTCCAGCAGGCCTACTCCATTGTCTGTTTCTATACCCCCCCTCCTCTTAGTCCTAGCATTCCCTGTCCACGGCTGCAGGAGGAGCAGGTGCAGCAGCAGGAAGCTGAGTCTGCCCGCCAGCAGGGCCCAGACGAGGTCCCCCTGCTGCCAGGACATCAACAACTGGAGGAGGAGGCAGGGCTGCTGCAGCCACGGCAGCAATCGACGGCGCAGCCGGCAAAGCCGTACCAGCTGCAGCCGGCCAAGCTGGAGCCGCAGCAGCCAGAGTCCCCGCTGGGCTCGCTGTGGAGCTCCAGCTGCTGGGCCCCGGTGGGCCCCTTCTGCGGGCTGGAAGAGGAGCTGGACCTATCCTGGGCCCTGGAGAGCTCGGCCACATCGGAGAGCACCGGGTCTGGGGAGCTGCTGTCCCCTGACGAGCTTCTGGAGCTGACCCTGCCAGCTGACCTGGGGTTGCCTGCTGAGCTGGGCCTGCCCCCATTCTTTCTGTGATCTGGAACTTTGGTATCATGAATCAGCCTGCCAGCCAACCTGGGGCTGCCTGCCGAGCTGGGCCTGCCCCCATTTTGTGTGTGATGTGGAGATTAGCAAAACACTGGAACAACCACGTTGGTGATGGAACGTTCCCCTCAAGCGCTGGTCAGACAAAGTATGTGGAAAACGTTATGTTTATAAACTGAAGGAAGGATTGGGTGGCAGCTTTGGGTGTTTGAGTCTGAACATTTTGGTAGATCCGCGCCCTCAGAAGGGTCATGCGCGTGCTCTAGCAATTGGCTGTAAGGCACGTCTTCGGCGATGATTTTATTCTGGGGTGTGACACCCCGCAAGTGTACTGAACCTAGCTTCAAGATAGAGAAGACCCTTGAGCGTGCAACTTGTCTGTCTGTATTGGAAAATGCTATATGCATTGAATGGCTGTGCTATCGCTGAGCATTGTGCAATGCCGTGGCTTTGTGTATGCCCGGGGTTCAGATGTGTATTGTGATATTGAGGTCATCTGTGTTTGTATCCATGTGAAGTTTCAGGGCTGGTGTTATGTAGTCATGTTTTAAAGCCGACAGCAAGGCTGACTACACCCAAGCAGAGGGAACACGAGCTATTTGCGGCGCCCTTGCATCATGCGCATGACCAGATCCATCAGCTGTGGCTGTTGCTGCTGTGCACCATACGCTGCTCTCATCGGTGCAGCCGCCAGCTGCAGCTTGCTGGTCGCCCGAGGGTGGGTGTACTGCAGAACAAGCCAGCGTCAGTTCGGGCCACAGCTTCAAGTGGTGCACACATTTTGGCAAGCAGCAGTCACCAAATGCACCTGAGATGCAGCCCTCGCAAAGCAGTTGCTGTCCACAGCCAGCCATATTAATTCGGTATACTCCACCTGCCCAATCAACCAAGCATGCTCGCGTTGTTATGTTGTTGCCGCCAAAATGTGCCCGGGAACCAGTACTTCTCTAAACCAGGCCACTAAACCAGGTCAGGGCGCAGTTGCAAACCATCGCTTCCAGCACCCGCACCTGCAGGTGGTGAGAGTAGCCCACAGCCTGGGGCCGCTGGTGCTGGCCGTAAGGGCTGTCCTGCCACGGTGACGCCGCCCTCCCATAACCTGTGCCAGGGACCTCCACAGGTGGCTGGTTGTAGCGGGAAGGCTGCCTTGCCTGCTCTGTGGGGCCTGGTGGTGACAGGGAGCGCTGCCGCAGGCACCCCTGCTCTGCTTGCTGAGCTGGATGGCCCCCGCTGCTCGGTAGGGTTGTCCTGCAAGCATGAGGCAAGTCAGAATTGGTTGTGTAAGGTCACTACGTGGGCAGTGGCTCCGCTGCAGTGCACCTAGTGCTACCTGCCCCATGCAAAGCTTGTGTTGCATTACCAGCATTCTGTTTTCATTACCAATATCAAAGCACTTCGGCTCGACTTGCACTGTAAAATGCACCAGCATCGGCCTGTCTACATCCACACCATGTTGTACCTGCACTGCCAAGTGCTGTTGCCCGCAGGGTGCACCCGCTTCCATGCTGGCAGCTCTGCTTCCGCAGCCCCAGCATTGTAGTCACCGCTCCGTCTGGTAGGAGGTGTGGAGCAGGCTCTAGCAGGCGGCAGCTGCCTGGTGCCTGCGGGGGCCAAGCCCTGCTGGGCATGCTGCCGCTGGGGACACTGCTCATAGCCCTGGTACTGCTGCTGTTGGTGGCTAGGCGGGGCCCAGGCCTCCTTCTCAAGCTGGACGCTGCTCCAAGAAAGCTCCATGGGATCTGTTGCCAGGGGCTCACTAGCGGCTGCCTGCAGGCCACCTCCGGCAGCCACGCTGGGCAGCTGCTGCCGCGCCGCTCCATGCTGCCTATGATAGAGATCCGCTGGTGCAACAGCTGCGGGTTCTTCCATGGCTTCCGCTATCTGCATCCCTGGACGTGCAGCTGCTCTCACTCTAGGCGGTGGGTTGCTGCTCCGTGAGGCAGGCACGGTGTCATGGGCCTGCCTCGCTTGGTGTGCAGCAGCCACTGCAGCCCCTCTGCCCAGCTGAGCTCCTGCTGCTTTACGCTTACCGAGCACCTTGTGAAGCCCCAGCTCTGGCTTTGCTGCTGCCATCACTGCGGCCCTTGCCAGACCCTTAGGGGCATGTGCGGGTGTTGCCTGCTTCAAAGGTTGGGCCTGAATAGTAGCGGGCTGTCGCAGCGGACGCACGGAGGCTGCTTGTGCTTCTGCTTCGGCTGCCTGCCCTGCCAACCCCCTCCCTTGCTTCGCTGGTGGTTGAGCAGCCGATGGTAGAGATGGACGCTGCGGTGCTGCAGCGTTCCTCCCTTCTGCCCTCTGCTGCTGCCCGTGCTGCTGCATTTTGTTGCTGGTTTCCGGAGTTGTCTCAGGTTGTCGAGCCTGTGGCTGGAAGCCGAGGTTGGCGTCCCTGGTCCGTTCCTGCTTGGGAGGCCCTGCGAAGCCAGACGCTGTCTTAAGTCGCTTGGACTTGGCAGCAGGCGCAGCCACACCCTTAACCTCTGAAAGAGCTGAAAGCTTGGCTGGTGGCAGCTGCACTGTAATTTGCATGGGCTGTGCCTGAGCCCCGGGCTGCAGTGTCTGGAGCTTGTGCTGCTGCGCCGGCGGTCTGTGTAGCGGCTGCTGGTGTGGGTACTGCGGGAGACCCTTGCCAGCCTGCTGGTGCCTGTCATTGCTCCGGGCTGGAACTTCCTCAGCACGAGCATTTCCTACAAAACATGCAAGTGCAGTTGTCAGGGCATGCAACACATCTTTGCTTGCTACGTAAGGTCCAGCTGACATGCAGTGCTGGTAGTGTCGATACAGATTATCTTACTTTGAATGTATCTTTGAAGCCCTCCATCTAGTCCAGCTAACAATAGCTGGACTAGGTAAGCTAGCAATGACACAAACAAACGAGGCAGCTACCTGCTGGTCGCAGTGGGCCTACGGTGGCTGGTAGGGTGGGCGTAGGCTTGCTTAAGCCACCGCACTTGGCTGCGGTGCCCGCAGTTAGCTCAGGACGGGCGTCTGGTCCAGCAAGTCTTATTCGCTCCTGTGTAGGCTTGGCTGCTGCTTCTGCTGCTGCTACTGCTGCTGCTCCCATTCCTGCCTTGGTAGCATGCCGGCGTTTCCAGCCCTCCTGCTTGGGCTCCAGCACAGCCTTGGGCATGGGCTCAGTGTGTGCCTTTGCCTCTGCTGCTGCTCTCCCTGCTTCTGCCACCTTTGCAGGCTGGCCTTGTGCTCGCAGGGCAGCTGTAGCCTCACCACCGCCCTTCTCCTCCCGCGGCTGCTGCTGCTGGTGCTTAGTCTCCGTAGTTCTAATCCGCAGTGGTACACTCTGCTGCGGGTTAACTGGCCCCAGAAGTATGATAGGTGATGGGCCCGCCTTGCCTGCAGCGCTGCCACCAGAGCCTGCCTGTGCTTCCCGACCAAGTAAAAGAGGCCTTGCATGGACACCCACAGCTTCAGTCTCCGGAGTGACTTGCACCGCCCTGCTGACAAGCTCCCACTCGGTCTGCGTGCCAGTGCTGATTACCAGCCTCCTTACTGGGCTGGTCTGTACTCCCATGCTCCGCATGGAAGCCCGCTCGGCCACTGCTTGCACACCCATGCACCGGTGCTGGGGGACCGTCTGCACCTCTGCGCTGCGCCGCGGCTGCACTGCCTGCACTTCCATGGACCGCTGTAGTGGTGCTGCCTGCGTCTCTGCGCTGCGCTGCGGTGCCACTGCTTGCACCTCCGCTGCAGACTGACGGGGCGCTGCCTGCACGCCTGACGAGAGTTGAAGGCAACACGGTGCAGCAGCCTGCCCAATGCCGGCTTCCTCCGGCTTGCACGCCTTTTGTGCATCCTGCTCAGCGGCCGTGGCTGCGCTGGGCAGGATGGGAGGCTTATCAAGCGCTGCTACAACTGGAGGGCGCCCCTTTGGCTGCTCATCAGCCAGTGTGTCTGCCTCGACTGGACCATATGTCTGGACCCCTTCTGTGGCAACATCTTGGTCCTGCATCGCAAGTGCACTTGCGGCTGGGCCCACATCACCCCCTGGCGCCACTCCTGCCATGTTAGCTGCGGCACAAGCAAGGCCACCACCTTGAGGGCTACCTGTGGCCTGTGCTGCAAAGGGAAGGTGCACTGGCGCTTGGCCCTTCCGCCTGGGCCTCCCTGGCAAATTCCTGCGCTGCTTGCTGCCGCTGCTTGGCTGCTGGCTATGCTGGCCGCCCTGCTGACGTGCCTGTGGCTCCTCCCGCTGCTGCTGCTGCTGGTGGGGCCTGGACTCATAGGCACCAGCCTCCAGCCACCCTGGGACGTCACGCTCCCGCAGCGGGGCCCTGCCGGATGCATCTTGGAGGGCTGCTGCTAGGAGAGGCAGTGAGGGCCTTGCAGCTGGACGAGTGGAGGCTCGCTTGGACTTGTGCAGCAAGGTGGCCAGATCGTCTGCAAGCAGGGGTTGTGTTCCTTTAACTGCTGCTTTTCATGCGTACCTCCCTTCATGTCAAACCATACACAACACACCGTACATTTGGATTGAACAGCATTTGTGGCGGCCAGGCCACTGACCCACCCCACAAAACGAGCTGACAAATACAAGCTGGCAGCGGGGCAGGCCACGGTGGCCTGCTAGCACTCATAAATCCCTATGCATGTGAAACTCAGAAGTGAAGCTTATCAGGTGATCCTACACGCTTTGTTGCTTTGTCACCTTTGTCGCTAATCTCCTCCAAGAATCTCTTGATCCTGCCGGGACTGGAGGACGGGCCACTGCTGGGTGACCAGTCCATGCTGCAGTGGCTGAGCGGAGGCGGATCCGCTGCTGCACGCGGCGCCAGCTCTTGAGCAGCATGCCTGTCTGCCTGCCTGGCCGTTGCCATGCCTCCTGTGGGGGAGCTGGCTCCCTGCCCAGCTATTAGTGCCGGGAAGGAGAAGGAGGGCCCCCAGCATCCAGCTGGTGCATCAGCGGGTTCGGGCCTTGAATCTGGTGCATGTGCCATTGGCGCGCCTGTTGGGGAGGTAGGGCTGACAGCCGCGCCTGTTGGGGAGTTAGGGCTGACAGCCGCGCCTGGGTCCTGCCTGGCAGCTTGCTCTTCAGAAACTGCTGCTACGGCCGCTGCAAGCACAGCCTGGACTGCAGCTGCTGCCAGTGAGGCTGCCAGCGCTCTGTCCGCCTCCTCAGCTGCTTCCCCAGCAGCTGCTGCGTCTGCTAGCGGCCCCGCATAACCCTCGGCCATAGCATGGCCTGGCTCGCTGACCGGTATGGGTGGGACATGCTGTTCTGACTCCTCAACAGGTTGCCAGAAGCCTCCAGGAGGCGTGAGAGTGGGCAGCAACCCCTCCTCTGACCCCAACTGAGGCAGTGCCTCACTCTGGGCCAGCAATGGAGGGTGCAAGACAGGCGCTGTGGCGAGGTGTGTCTCATCGGTCACGCCAGCCTGTGTTGAGCCATCTGCCGCTACTGGCTGGGGCGCAGTTTTCACACTATTGGTAGGCTCCTCAGCTGAAGCTGAGGTATGGATCCTGACAGTGTCTTCCTCAAGCTGAGCTGGCGCCATGGCCAGCATGGCGCCATTGGAAGGCTGGAGAGCACTGGAAGGAGCCTGCCCAGTACCCGCCAGCTCACCTGCAAAGATGAGAAATCGGTAAAGCATTAGAAACAGTAGCCTTAGCTTGTCTCGGGGAGAGACTTACTGGATCAGATCTCGGGCAAGAAACAAAGCGTAACTTCATACAGCCCTGTCACTCCAGTCCGCCCCTACCTCCTCTCTGTTCCCACTGCCTGCCACACCTACCAAGACCAGATGCTGGTGTGCAAGTACACGTGTCCGTGGCGGGGGGGTGTGAGCCAACCACCAAGAGATCAGTTCCCAGAGATTCGGTTTTTGAACAGGGCTAGAGTCCGTGCAGACCAGTTGTCAGGCCACAAATGCAAGCAAACCTGTACCATGCTTGCCTTCTGCTTCCTGTGGTTTGACAGGCACAGAGGCTGGTTCCTGCTCCAGGTCCTGCCTCGGCTGTTCGTACACCTGGGAGCCCTGCACAAGCTACCAAGACCCATCACCCTGGCCCCTGCAGCTGGACTCACATCTCCCAGTTGCATGTCAGAAAAAGATCCGACCCATGCACACGCCCTGCACGCTTAGTAGCCCTCCCTTGCTGCCATGTAACGCCCTGGGTGCAAGGTCCCTTCCCAGCTCCCTCACCTCGGCCCTTGGGCTGCATGGGTGGGCTTCATCAGCCTGAGCGCAGCCAGCACCCTCCAAGCCCATTGCCTGCTTCTCCAAAGGGAGCGGCTTCTCAGGCCCATGTTTAGCAGGCCTGCCCTCTGTGGGTTCCTCAGAAGGCTGGACTGCCTCTGCCACCTTCTGAGGCACCTCTGGTGAGCTGTCGCATGTGGCAGCCGTTGCTGGCAGGTGAGG
Source organism: Parachlorella kessleri (assembly GCA_001598975.1). Taxonomy (NCBI): domain Eukaryota; kingdom Viridiplantae; phylum Chlorophyta; class Trebouxiophyceae; order Chlorellales; family Chlorellaceae; genus Parachlorella; species Parachlorella kessleri. The sequence continues at coordinate 8,652 of BBXU01000919.1, read as the reverse complement.
GCCTTCAGGCACACGGCCAGAGTCACTCTGCGGCAGGACATGCCAGGTGATCCACCATTTGCTGCATACCAATCTCCCTTGCCAGAGAGAAGACAGCAAGTGTGAAGGCAACCCGAGACCGGTGGAGTAACCACTTCAACTTCATCCTAGTGATGTCTAATGCCACTACGGGCCAGGGCAAGCATGTTGAGGGCGAGGCGTGAGGCTAGCCCTTCCCCATCAACAGGGGTTGATCACCTTCAAAGGGCACAGCTCCTGTAACAAAGCCAGGAAGCCGCTCCGGGTGCGAGGAAGGGCTGTGCTGCCCCCGCTGGGCACCAAAGGGTCGCTGTAGCAAGATACCGGTCCGTCTGTTGCAAGCTCCACACCCATGGGTGCCTCTGCTGGTGTTGCGGCTGCCTCAACCGCCACCACAGGTGCTGCTAGTGCAGGTACAGCTGCCGGCGCTGCGGCTGCAGCCGGAGCCACTGGTGCAGCTGGTGGCCACAATGGCCCCGCTGCCGCTGCCACAGCTGAGACAAATACGTCACATTCTAAAGCAGCGCTAGAAGGGCCTGCATACACCCCTTCTGCACCTGGCATGTTCCCAAGCACTGGGGGGGTAGTGTTCGTGCACGCCATGTTGCCGTCACTGGTGTTCTGTGCCCGCTCAGCTGCTCGCCTCAGATCGTCCTCTGTCAGGCTGCCTTGCTTCTCCAGCGGGGTGTCCTGTTCTTGCTCCTCCCAGGCGTCAAATGCCTGCAGCTCAAAGCTGGGCTCTACCTCCAACTTGTCCAGTACAGGCGAGGGTGGGGCATTCCATGCAGAGGCTGATGGGGAGGGTGCCACTGGTGACGCGGCAGCTGTCCGGGCATCTGCCCCAGCCCCTCTACTTGCCAGGGGGCTGCCGGCTGACAGGCTGTGCAGAGCCAGCTGTGCATGCCCATCGTTCTGCTGCTGCTGTTCCTGCTGCTGCGGCTCCTCTTGGGTTCCTAGCAGACAGCTTGCGAGCGCCCCAGGGGACAGGATGTGTTGCCCCTGCTGCTGCAGCTGGTCCGCTGGCGGGGCCTTCCCCTGCTGTTTGGCCAGCATTGCAGCTGGGGCAGTTCTGCCAGCTGCGCCCTCCATAGCCTCTGCTTTGCGCTTGAAGATGTGCGCTAGCTTGCCCAGGGGTGTCAGCCAGGGCGAGCTCCGGCGGCGACCCTTGCCATCAGCAATCTCCTCAGGGCCCTCATCTACCGACATTCCGGACACACTGCCTTGCTGGGTGGAGGCCTCAGAGCAAGCCATGCTCACCCCTTGCTGGTTGGGATCACTGCTGGGCTCTTGGGTCTGCGCCTGCCCTTGCCGCTCGGGCTGCAAAACCTGGAGGGGCCTGCGCTGGCTGTCAGGGCAGTGCGCTGCACCCCAGTCTTGCTGCTCCTTGTGCTGCATGGGGAGTGGCATGCTGGGCTGCCCTTCTGCTGCAAAGTCAATCTGGGAGCCCAAGAAAAATGAAGCATCTCCTTGCTGAGCGGGGCGCTGTACACCAGGGGACCCCAGGTCAAAACCCCAGCTTGGGGAGGGCGCCTGGGTCAAGGGTACCCTGCGCATGCACACATGAGATGTACGTGGGGTGCCGATATATATTAGTAGTTCAGACGAAAGCAGGCAATCCATTTCTGCTCTACGCTGCATTGTTGTATGGTATCGTCATCGAGGGCTCATCAGGGAAAGCATAGAGCCCTCACCACAAGCAACTCCATCACTAACCTCGCCAGATGACCGCTGCCCATGCCACCGTAGTTGTCCTCTTCTGCCAGCAGGGCATCTCCCACCAGTTCTTCCTCTGCAACGTGCGTCAATGATTGGTTGTAACATCCCTTGAGCGTGGTCACCATCATATTGGACAGGCGGCCGGCAATTTGACAACTATCATTGCACAGCAAGTTTGAGAGGTGTGAGGTACTGGCAGCGCTTTGCCTCAGGTAACAGAAGACAGTCCAACCCTATCTCCGCTCTGTTTGCACTGCCTGCCACAGTATCGAAGCAACTGTGTGAATAGCTTTTGCCCCCCGTCTATCTGGAGCCCGGAGTCCTGCTGTAGTGAAACGAGTGACATGCACGCCTTACCTGCGTCAGCAAACTCCTCCACTTCCGCTGCCATGGCCCTGTGCAGCTCATCTGCAGCCGCACGAGCGCCGCCCAGCTCTGCTTGCGAGCCAGGTGCCAAAAGGGCCAGCTGCACCTCCTCCCCAGCATCGGCGAGCCGCCACTCAGAGGCCGGCCGGGAAGGAGCCGCAGGGCACCTGCCCTCTATGGTATCTTGGATGCCCTTGCTGGCTTGAATAGCCCCAGCCGGCAGTAGCTTGACTGCCATGTCAGAGCTGCGGAGTGCGGGGGTGCCGCCGCGACAGCCTGGGTGGCCCGGTATGTCTGCGGCGGGCAGGCCTAATTCCTCTGACGGGCGGTGGCCAAGCTGCTGCTCACAATCTGCTAAAGACCCTGCCTGCTCTGCTCGCACGGCTGCTGCTGCTGTTGCCCCTGCCGCAGCTGGGGGCTGTGCGCCGTGCAAATCAGGGCCCACAGCAGCTTCTAGGCCAGGGTCTGGGGCAAGAGCCTGCTGCCCTGCTGCACCACAAGTCATACCGCCACTGCCTGCCTCCACTGGCTGCCCACCAGCTGCTGCCCCTACCTGGCCTTGTGTAAGCAGGGACCCAGGAGGGTCCTGGGTGGCAGCTTGGGTAAGAAATGGCAGTGCAAAGGGTGCGGAGGACGCCGGGCTGCCGGAAGACAAGTCTGCTATGAGGGCTGCAACTGTCTTGTGAGCCGCCCTTACATGGTCTTCCTGCCCAGCCTGTGTGCCGCAGATGTCCAGGGGTGCCAACTCCTGAAACAGCCCTAGCAGTGGTGGCTGGGCAGGTACCCCTTCTGCCTGTCCTGAAGTCAAGTCGCCTAAAAGGTCCTCTCCCATGGGGTCCGCTGGTGCTTCTGCCTGTGGGTCATGGTCCCCCTGCAATGGACGGCTGCCAATTGTTGCCCCTGGGCTTGGCAGCACGTGAGGGGGTAGTGAAGGCGAGGACCCTCCGACGGTTGGTGCTGCAGTTGCCACCGCTGCTAGCCCGACTGGACCTGCTGGTGCTGGAGCGTCGCCAGCCAGGGATGGGCCTTGAGGGATGGAGGACAGCTCGTCCTCTCCTTCCTCGGCTCCACCTTGCCCCCAAGCTGCAAGCGCAGGCAAACCTGCCCCTCAGCCTACAATCTAATGGCTCCTTGGATGGCCTGATACTGGTGTCAGGGATGCCACACGATGTACCAAATGCGTAACAGGTCACCTTGTTCCGTTTGAAGGAAAGCAAGCTGCTGGGCAGGGATATGGCACTGACGAATGAAAGAAGCAAGGTCGAACCGCTGCTCGGCAAGCCACTGTCTTGCCATGGCTGAGTAAGAGACACAAGGAGGCGCACGAGTTGCAGGGGAGAAACTTGCGCTCGAACTCGACAATGCTGTCCATGCTAAGCGGGTCCGCTCAAGAAATTGGATCAGACAAGGCCTGGACAATTATTCAGCAGCTCCTTCTGCCTTACGGGAAGGCGAGCCCAGTCATGTAGCCAATCACAAAGCCCGTCCACCCCCTACCAGCCCACCGCTACACGATGATACACATGATGATACTTCTAAGCCAGGCCCTGCCCCTATGGCTTGCCTGCCAGAGAGACAGAGTAGTAACAAGTCGATAAACTCTGTCTCCTGTCTTCGGGGTCCACCTGCAAGGGAAGACAACTTGCATGTGTGAGCGGAATGAGGACGGAAGGAGTATCGCCTGTGTTGATCGGCAGGCAGATCAGCCTAGAAGCCTCTTCTGGGAAGCCCAGCAAACCTTGAAAAGACTGAAAAGCTCATCAGCAGGTTCTGCATCTTCACCTCCGACCCCTGCGTTCATTAGAAACTGTGGCTTGGCTTGCTTGGGGAAACCTGCACGTGAAGCTCTCTGTGAAGCGCCTGCGACACCTTTGCTGCGCCTCCTCCTCCTTCGCAGCAGAGGCCTGCCGGCGTTGTCCATATGGCCAGGCTCAGAAGCAGGAAGCTCTGTAACGGCGCACACTATGGCCCAGGCTCAGAAGCAGGAAGCTCTGTAACGGCGCACACTATGGCCCACAGAGAGCCGAGGCTTTAGAGCCTCTGGTATAAGCTTGTTGACAATTTTCAAAAGCTCAGCGTCGAGCCATATGCGCATGCCCCGTCATGAGCACATTTCCATGCTACTCATCAATGTAAATCAACTTCCCAGGCTCACAGTGCCAATGACAGTGAGCTGGCCAGCCTAAACATCAGCACCAAAGCGACTCCGAAGGAAGAGCAAGAAAGAAAGGTACATGCACATTTGTTGGGAGACTGAGTAGATTCATCAAGAATCTGATGTGGCCATCTATGAATACGCAGTGTTAGCAGCACCAGCATGCACACGTGGTTGGCCATCATGGTCAGCGGCAAGGTGTGGCCGAGGGACTTGCAGGCTGTAGAAGCACAGGGAACAAAAGCTCAATTCACCAAAGGCAGCCTACCAGAGCCTTCAGGCCCGTTTGCCCTTGAATACAAGGCCGGAAGCGGGCCGCCGAGCCCACAACCTTGCAAGAGAAAAGCAGCAAAAGGATGGGTATATAACATGGCCATCGAAGCAGCAAACAAGGTAAGCGGGTAGGCCATACTAACGGTTCAGGCCGCGGTTGCACCCTCCAGTGCCCCCGCACCCCCCATGAGCGCTGATCCGAGCTGATTCTAGCACTCAGTCCTCAATTTTACATTGAATCCCCCATGCGTGTCTGCCAGGAGCAACAAACACCACCTTGACAAGACCTCCGCAGCTTTCTGCCTAGTTGGCTGGGCTACGCACAGTATGGCAAGCAGCCGAGCCTCATGCAGCCTCCTTGCTGGAGGACCTGGGTGATAGCTCCATATTCAGCAGGTCAAAGCCGTACTTGCGCCCTCGGCTGGCGGTGGTCAGCTCGTGATCCATGCTGTCCCAGCCCGTCAGGAAGGACGTGGCGTGGCCGTCAGGATCCCGGTGCTGCAGCGCAACAGGCAAAGCGCAGCGTGCTGGGTATGTGGGTGATGCAGAAATGCTTGGCTTTTGGTGTGGGGTGTTGATGCAGCACATACAAGACTGCGACACACCACAAGGTGTGCCGCTCCTGCACGACAATAACTCGTGGGATGCCGCCTACTCACGACCATATCATAGACGCTCACAGCAGTGAGGCACACCAGGAATAACCCTACAGATGCACTCGCAACATCTTTCTTATCTGTGCCAACCATTGTACTGCCTGGCCTGCTGAAGACCAGCTGTCCTCCGATCTGTGACGTCACCGCTCCCGCATAAGCACGCTCCAGGTGCAAGACAGCCACCTCTCCTACCTGCAGAGCTGCCCCACTACTGCTGCTGCTGCTGCCCTTGGCAGACAAGCCGCGCCCGCCCGCCTCGCCCAGGGTGACTCGCTCCTCATCATCTGTTGTCAGCGCCCCTCCTCTGGCATCATCATACCCCTCTGGCTTCTTGGTGGACCCAGCCAGGCTGTAGCCGTTCCCCAGAGCCTCCCCCACCACCTCACAAGGCAGCACGCCCCCCTCCTCTTCGGCCACCAAAGCCGCCGCTGCCGCTGCGGCCGCCGCGGACCCACTCCTGCCCTCCGCCCCCTGTGCACCCAGCTCCTGCCTCTCACCCTGCTGCGGCTGCCGCTGTTGCTTGGGTGAAGCTCGCTGCCTGCGGCCGCCGCCGCCGGGACCTTCATCCGGCGGCCGCTGAGGTGGCGGCGAGGGCATCAAGGATAGCACAGGTGCCTCCAGGTAGTAGCCGGCACCACCAGGGCGTACTGCCGTACCGCCGCGGTAGTGCAACTGCTGCTCAGCTGCCGCGCTGGTGGGCTCCGGCTGCGCCAGGGTGGCGGGCAGCGTGGGCAGCACGCAGTGGGGCCCGATCACGGTTGCCTCTCGGAAATGCTCCTCACGCTGCACGACCAGCCATGAGCCAAGTCACAATTTGGTTGGAGGCAGGTTGCTGAGGGGCACAACATCAACCACATTACCTCCTTGGCAGCAGGCTCCGCAGCGGGGAACAAGAACAAAGGGCAGCCAACGCCCAGCTCCAAAGCATAAGACTGCCGCACCAAACCAGAGCTTTGCCACACTCGATGCGCCCTTGCATGCCCTTGGCAAGGACCAGCCTGGGCTTGCCACCTTCCCAGGCCGGCTCACACACATGCACCCCCCACCCTGGCCGTCAGACCTCCAATACGCACAGCGGTCGGCTTACTGTCCCCACCACTGCTTCTCTCTCACTTCTGGGGGGCTGGATCCGCACGTGCCTGCAGGTGCGTCGGCACATACGTGGTCCCTATGCCTATGTCCTCGCCCTGCTTGGTGGTCACGGTTGCTGGGGTGCTCAAGTCCCGCACATTCTCCTTCTCAAACGTGATCCTGCACATGGAGACAGACAACCCTCTCAGCTACTGCAAAGGTGCCTGGTACAGTGCTACCGGGTCTCACTGTACCGGCCAGCTTAGTGAGGGCTGAGCCCTTGGCAGACGGAGGCAGCTTGGAAGCCTGACAGCACGCAGCGCAGGTTGGGCCGCCTCGGCTCTCAGACTGTTACAGGAAATAGACAGCACACCTCCATGGCAAACAAACCCTGGCCAGCGATACCGTTCGTGGCTTTCATCTGCTACCAAGCCTCTTGACCACCGGCCCTTCCCTGCCTTCCATTTGACGGGGGGTGACAAGGGCTGAATGCATGCATGCTTAATGCCTGCTGCATGTGGCTCAGGTGCAAACGGACGGCCTCCCTGCCCTGCTGCCCACTTGCCTAAACTTGTGCACCAGCTCTATCCTGCTCTCAATCTCCCCGGTTTTGAGGTCGACCCGCTCGGGGACCACCCGATCCTCCCCGCTATGCGCCACGCTGAAGCCGCGGTCGCTCAGCACGTCAATCAGCATGTCCACCGCCTGGCTGCAGCAGCAACAAAAGGCGCCAGGGCTTGCAGGGGTGAGCAGGGGAGGGAGGGCGGGCGTCGGCGGCAAGTGGACGCACGTGCCAGGTGGGGGAGCAGGTCCCCGAGACCAAGCCCCGCTCCTACCAGCGCATCGAGACACAAGGCGCGGACGCTAGGTCGCAAAGACGAGACGTCAGCTGTGACATGGCAGCTAGGCAGGCGGCGGCGGACCCGACGAAAGGTCGGGCGCGTAAAAACACGTGGAAAGCCGACCAGCTCAGGCAGGCACGGCAGCAAGCGCAGTGCATGCCCTCACTTGTTGTCCATCAGCAGCGAATGGCGTGTCTTGTACTCCGCATGCCCTGCCAGGCTGCACTGCTTCAGCACGGGGATCAGCTCGCCATCGATCATCCTGCAGGCACAAGGATTGCAGGTGGCTTGGCACCGCTGGCACGTGGCTCACACCAAGCCTGCCAGGTCAGCAGCAAGTTCCCGCCAGTCAGTGTGCTATGGTGGTGTCGCCCAGTCACCAGAGCCTCAAAGCACTGGGAGAAGCAAGGCACTGCTGCTTGTAAAGTAAGCACATGCGACCGGAGCAGTGACAGCAGTAAAAGAGCAGCGGCTGGGTAAATGACAGCAGGCTAGGGCGGTTGAAGGTCTCACTTGATGACGTCCGTGAAGAGCTTGTTGTGGCGCTTGCAGTAGGAGTCGAGCCGGAACACCAGCCGCTGCCGCGCCACGCGCACCAAGTCCCTCGCCAGGGGCAAATGCCTACATAGGGGTGAAATGGCAGGGTCTCAGGAAGACACTTGGTCAGACTGTGACAGCAACCCACACAGCACCCCCAGCGCAGCACCAGTACTCTAAAGACCACCCACATTACGCGTCAGGAGCAACAAGCAGCTCACGTACTGATCAGCCCACCCACTACCCACCCACGGAACCCCCCTTGGCCACCCGGGCACCCACCGGATTGCGGCATATGTGGCTTCGTCCAGGTCCAGCGAGGACTGGTAGCGCAGCTCCCGCATGATCTGCCCCCTCGTCTCCTCCAGGGTGCCCATGGCGTCTATTAGCGAGAAGGGGAAGTATTGCTTGAGCCGCAGGATGGTGTGGTAGTGGGCCTTGAACACCTGCGAGCCTCGTACGGCACACAGCGTGCAAATTTAATAGCAGGGGTGGGGAGATGGAGGGCGTGACAGCGGGGCAGAGCAGATAAAACAGTGGCGACCAACAGACCCCCTCCGACGGGCGGTCAGTGGGAAGCAGCGCCCAGGGGGCAAGTTACACCCAGCAAGCCATGTCCCAACAACGGTTAACAGCCAGCCACGCAACCAGCGACAACAGCGACCCGGACTTTACTTAGAATCTGAACAGGCACGCCGCGCTGCACGCCCATTCTCCTCAGCAGCAGGCAGCAGCACCCCAAGCGCAGCGGCCGCAGCAGGCAGGCAGCGGCGGCCCCTGCTCCCACACACCGCTCGCTCGCTCACCTGGTATCGCCGCCGCGACAGGGCCTCGTTGATGTCGGTGGTGCGCACGTCCCACACATCCCCCGCCCCCGCCTCCATCACGCGCTTGTTGTGCAGCGAGGCCAGCTGGGCGCGCTTCATCTGCCGCCGCACGCTCTCCTCCTCGTCCACATACAGGATGACCACCTGCAGGCGCAGCAACGCAGCAAAGTCGCCTGGTACGGGATGGAATA
>BBXU01000916.1:0-31617 GCA_001598975.1 Parachlorella kessleri | reverse complement strand
CCGGTAGGGCGGCGGAGGCGGATGAGGCTGCCAGGCTGGCATTTGCCGAGGCCCTGGTCAGCAGGCGCCAAGCTGAGCTGGCAGGCGGGGAAGGAAGGGCACAGCCAGGGGGCGGCAGTGCTGGCGGGCTGGGTGCTGCGGCTTCAGAGGGGGGTGCAGACAGCTGGGCAGAGCAGCTGCGCAAGGTAGGGGGTGGCCCATGGCAAGGCATACAAAAGGAGGGGAGGGGCAGGGGGACATACATGCAGCGGCCAACCTCCTGGCGGCCTCCCGGCCTCAAAGCTGCTGGGCTGTGCAGCCGGGTGCCGGCACCAGAGACCGGCTAGGTGATGTCGGAAGTGACACTGGGCTTGTCCTCTGAGGTTGCCTGCTGGTCACTGCAAGATCTGGAGTCTGCCTTCCCCATGTAGGAGCTCGCTGCTGAGTCACAGCGCGATGAACAGCAGGCGCAGCGTGAGGGCGCTGCCATGCAGGCCGAGCAGCGACGCTGGCAGGAGAGCGAGGAGGGGGCACGCTGGGTGCAGGACCGAGCCAAGTAAGTTGTTCCCCATTACGATTCATGCAGTACCCATGCACATCCATGGGTTTGCAGAACCCTGTGTGCTAAGGGTTTTGACCGCCTGCATGGCAGGGGTGGTCGTGGTGAGACCAGGCATCCTGTGCGAAGTGTTCTGGGTGAGGCTGGCAGTGCTCCGTGAGACTGTGGGGCGGCTGCTAGCTGCAGCCCGTGCTGGACTGAACCCAGGGTCCCAAGGCTGAAGCAGCCACCACCAGGGGCATGTCCACTGGCTGAGAGTTTATGGCGATCTAGCCAGCTGGAACGCTTTTGGGTGCGGCCAGGTTGACAGTGCACGCCAGGCAGCCAGGGGTGTTGGGGCTGCCCCCCTGCTGTAGGTTGCCTGTGGTGGCTATTCAGCAGCCCCTGGTGCAGGCGCTGGCAGAGCATGACGTGGTTGTTGTCTCTGGGGAGACAGGGTCCGGCAAAACCACCCAGGTGCGTGGGAGCCTTCCACTGCTGCAGTGACATGGCATTCGCACACGAATGCCCGGTGCCAGCACATACTCTGTGTTGTACATGTACAGCAGGCTGATGGAACAAGTCACATCGGGACTGTCTGACTGGGGTCATGATGCTCAAGCATGCAGAGGTCAAGTCCCTGGCAGGCAACACCCTTGGGCGGTATGAACAGCGTGCAGCTCAACCTGTGCCCATGTCACACACATCACGCTTTATCGTTATGGGTGACTCCAGTGCCCCATCCAGCTTTCTCCCGCACGTGTTTCCTACGCAGGTGCCCCAGTACATTCTGGAGGACGCCGTGCTGCGCGGCGAGGGCGGCGCCTGCAGCATCGTGTGCACCCAGCCGCGCCGCATCGCCGCCATCAGCGTGGCGGAGCGGGTTGCGGCGGAGAGGGGCGAGGCGGGGCCGGGCCAGCCGGGCTGCAGGGTGAGCGGTAGCCCTGGGAGGCTGGGGGTGCGCTGCGTTGTGCTTCACTGTGGTGCACGACTTGTTGTCTCAATGGCAGCACAGGCCCGCTAGGCGGGAGGGAGGGAGGGAGGGAGGGAGGCGTGAACGTGAGGGAAGGACACTTTGGTGCAAGGCCAGCGTGGTTCCTGGCAATGCACGCTCCTAGCTTTGTGGTATGTGCTTTGCTTGCACTCCCAAGCCTTGATCCCGCGCCATGCTTGCAGCCTCGAGACGATCCTTCTCTCCATCCTAACACAAACACACACCCAACACACACCACCACCACCACACACACCTTCCCTCTCGCTGGCAGGTTGGCTACCATGTGCGGCTGGACGCTGCCCAGACTTCAGCCACCCGCCTGCTCTTCTGCACTACGGGCATCCTGCTGAGGCGGCTGGCGGGCGACCCCGCGCTGCGCAGCGTGTCACATGTGCTGGTGGACGAGGTGCATGAGCGCACCCTGCAAGGTGTGACACCATCCACGGGATGAGCTCGCTGGTATATTGGTGGGGGAGTGGCAGCCTCTCCTAAGACGCCCACATGTAACCCACCCACATGTAACCCACCCACCGCGCAGCAGCTCGGCCGGGCGCCTGTCAGGCCTGGTCCTGCAGCATTCCCCCATCCCCGCAGGTTGGGTCACTCACCTGTTGCCTACTTTTGCGGGCCAGCTACTGACCCTTGCCACACCCGGAGCGGGCCCCCCAACTAGTCACTTCCTGCCACACGCCCTCTCTCTGCAGGGGACTTCCTGATGGCGCTGCTGCGGGACCTGGTCTCGGTCCGGCGTGCAGCCGGCAGACCCCTCAAGGTGGTTCTTATGTCGGCGACCCTGGACTCGTCCCTCTTCGCTGACTATTTTGCTGGGCCCGGCGGGGCCCCCTGCCCCGTGTTGCACGCTGAGGGGCGGACCTTCCCGGTGGAGCAGCTGTGCCTTGAGGACGTGTATGAGCTGACAGGTGAGCACTGTCGGGGTGGCGGTCTGTGTTGAAAGTGCATGCATGCATGCCGTGCATGCTGCGTTTGCACATGCAGGGCCGGCCGTCCAGGCTGAGGGTTGGCTGGCAGGTGTGTAAGAGCCTGGACCTGAGCTGTGTGGTGCGCGTGCTGGGCTGGGCTCAAGGAGACTTGGCTGGCCAGCTGTCGGCAGGCCTGGTGTTGTATCTCCTGGTTTCTTTGCCTGATGGTGTCACCGAGATTTGGCAGGTTGGGTGTTGCTCTGGATGCATAGAGCAAGAGCCATCATTGCTTTCACTGCTATACTTCGGCTTCCGCCTTCAGAGCAGCCTGGACTTTGGATGTGGTCTTGCGGCTCACCTCTGCCCCTGCCCGTTTACCCTGCCTGCCTTCAGGGTACCGGCTAGACGCCGACTCTCCAGCCGCGCTGCGGCCCAACCATGACAGGCGGGCGCAGCAGCGGGTGGCCAAGACGGCTGGCGCCTCCAAGCAGACGCTAGTCCGGGTAGGGTGTGTCTCCTGAACCTTTGCAGCTTATCTTCTGGATAGGCCATGCCATGAGGAGGAGGAAGGTAGATGGGGCACAGGTGTTGTTAAAAAGGGGGCGAGGTAGTGCGAGCAGAGAGCGAGAGACACATTATGTTGGTAGCCCTGTAGGTCATGATTTTCATGCCCAGGGTTGTAGCGGTGTGAGGTGGTCCATTGGTTTGGTTTGATTAACATGGGGGGCTGTGCTCTGGCAGTGGCAATGGTACTCAAACGCCCCCCTTGGTCTTGCTGCTGCATACCTGGGCACTGCTATGACAACGCTGTGTATGCATGGCTCAACGCCGCTTTCTTTGCGTGCCTGCAGAGCGGCTGGGGCGATGCGGAGGCCGACGTTGGAGTGCTCAACCCTCACTACCAGGAAGACCACTATGACCGGTACAGGTATGTGGTGCGGCCGACTGGACAGTCGAGGGTGTTGCAGCGGTGGCTTTTGCGCATGCGGGAGGTGTGGAGTGAGCGCCTCACAGGCTGGACACCGCCCATGCGTTCTTCAGTCCCTGGTTGCTGGTTGTGTGTACAGAGCCGCCAGGTGGGATTCATGAGGAACGAGGTAGCGAGTCTCACCAGGGATGCGCTGCTGCAGAGGATGTGGAGTTCTCCCACCGCCTTGCTCACTGTGCCTTGCCCACCCAGCAGCTGGCTCCCTCACGGTTTTCCAAGCCCCAGCGGCGCCTGGCCCTGCCTGCCTGCCTGCCTGCCGCAGCGCCCACACGCGCCGCAACCTGGCTCGTCTGGACGAGGACAGGATAGACTACGACCTGCTGGAGGACTTGGTGGCACACATCGACTCTGAGAAGGAGGAGGGGGCCGTGCTGGTCTTCTTGCCAGGTGAGGGAGGGAGGGAGGGAGGGAGGGAGGGAGGGAGGGAGGGAGGGAGGGAGGGGAATTGTTTTGGGGGCGGAGGAGCTGCCCTATGAGGACCCGCTACAAGGCGCTTGAGATCGGTTGGTGGACAACAGCAGGGGTAAGAGGAGGCAAGGTGGTACCTGGGTTCATCCTGGTGAGCGTGCTGACTCTTTTGACCTTGCCAATGCGCGGCAGGTGCTGGGGACGGCTGTTTGTTTTGTGGTTGCCACATTGCTGGTTGATCAGCCACACTTAGCCCTCCTCACACCAGCCAACCCAAAATCGACGTCTGTGTGAGCAGCCTTCATGTTGCCCGCCCCCCCTCCTTTTGTGCGATTGCCTTGGCACTCCCAGGGCCTCTACTGTTGTCCTCCTTCCAGCCATCCTTCCTGCATGCCTAACAACGGAAGGACGTGCGTGGACGGCCTCAGCGCAGGCCCAGGCCTCAACAGGTGCTGCGACGGCTGCTGCTGCAAAGTGCAGGCATGGGGGAGATCACTGCGCTGCATGAGCGGCTGGCTGGCTCGCGGCGGTTCCGGGGCAACGCCCACTGGCTCGTCCCCCTGCACTCCACGGTGTCCCCGGGGGAGCAGCGCCAGGTGGGGGAAAGGCCAGGGCGGGCAAAGCAGCATGACTTGCGGGAGGGAGGACGCAAGGAAACAGGGCGCGAGGACAGCGCCAGCACAGCAGGGGGAAGAGGGGCAGTGGCTATGTGTGCATGGCTCACTGATGTATGTACCCAGTCAGCTTGCCACCGGGCAGGTGCACCTGCTGTCCCTCCCACCACCCCTCCTGTCTGCCTGCTCTGAAGAGAGGCTTCTACGCTGTGCTGTGCTGTGCTGCGCTGTGCAGCGCTGTGCTGTGGCATGCAGCTGTACAGTGCTGGGCGGCACTCTACCTGGGAAAAGGCTGCCCGCTGCTGCAGGCCTTCAAGCGGCCGCCGGCTGGCGTGCGCAAGATAGTGCTGGCAACCAACATTGCGGAGACGTCGTTGACCATTGAAGATGTGGTGTACGTGGTGGACTCAGGTGGGCTTGGACTTGGAGAGGTGATCAGAGGTACCACTGTAAATAAATATTGTCGTGGGTGACAGCGTGGATTCATCAGGTGGGCCAGGTGTCGCCCGGCTCTGATGGGTGTTCAGGTTTGGTAAAGCCTGGTGGGAGACGTGAAGTGTATGGTGGACTAGGCTGGGTGGGAGTATACTTGGATGTAGTGAGCGGATTGTTGCGCACCTGTCGGCAGCCGCGGGTCTGTTACCGCTATGGATGATGAAGCGAGCTGTGTCATCATTGTCTAATGACGCAGAACGGCTGGCCGCTACACTGGCATGGCGCCGGCTCTTGTGTGACTCTTTCTAGACTTGTGCCTGGCTTACTTGCCGCCTGGCCCATGTCCACATATCGTGGGCGAGAAGGTGCTGCTTCCCCACTCGCGAGCCACTACTTTGCCTGCCGCTCCGCCCAGCCACAGGGAGGAGCTCACCACCTGCACACTCCTTAGCTCCGTTGGAGGGCGCCTATTCCTGCAAACCGTGGGAGTATACTGTCTCCAGGGTGGCAGGGGACTTGGCCGGGACCAACAGGTTGGAAAGCGCACCTTGAGGACGTTCTCCAGACTCTGCTCCCCCACTGCAGGCAAGCTCAAAGAGCGGCGGTACGACGCTGGGCGCGGCATGTCCCTGCTTGTGGAGGACTGGGTGTCGGCGGCGTCGGCCCGGCAGCGGCGGGGGCGGGCGGGCAGGGTGCGGCCGGGGGTCTGCTATGGGCTGTACACCCGCCACCGGCTGGAGCACCGGATGCGGAGGTACCAGGTGCGGGGTGGGTGGTAGCAGGGCGTGAGTCATACGGCCCATGCGCTGCGCTCATGCCATGCTTCCCTCACGCCAGACGTGATGTACGGTGTGACGGGGGTTCATCCTGTGTCCCTCTTACTATCCAACTTTTCTCCAGACCCTGCGCTCGACCACCAAGTCTATGCGCCCCTCCCCCCTTCTCCCCCCTTCTGCCCCCGCACGCCACCCCACCCCCCCGGCAGGCCCCCGAGATGGTGCGCGTGCCCCTTGAGGAGCTGGTCCTCCAGATCCACCTGCTGCGGCTGGGCAGGGCGGCCCCCTTCCTGGCCCGGGTGCTGCAGCCGCCACCCGACAAGTCGGTCACAGGGGCTGTGAGGACGTTGCAGGAGGTGGGGGCACTGACAGCCGAGGAGGAGCTCACACCGCTAGGTGGGCTGCTGTGACAGTGATAGTCACAACGGCGTCTTGCACCTCAAGTGATGCATGCTAAATCCCAGCGGGGGCAGTGCAGCCCCCACAGGCTATATAGGAAACAGGGAATAGACAACTCATCCATACTATGATTGAGGTGAGCTGCGCAAGAGCTGAGTGCCAGGCTAGGGTCTGGGTGGAGGTGTAGCTCGCGCCTCTGCCCGCATGAGCTGACCCAGCACAGCTGGGCAGCACCCTGCGCCCCAAGATCGACTCGAGCTTGTTAGGGACCCTGCCACGCTGAACCTGTCCAGCACAGCTTGCCGCACCTGGCCTTGCCACACTGCAAGGCCCCACTGTGACCCACACCGATGATGGGCCTCCTTACCGCGACCCTGCCGCTGCCGCTGCCGCTCAACGCAGGCCATCACTTGGCCCAGCTGCCGGTGGACGCCCGGGTGGGGAAGCTGCTGCTGCTGGCCGCCTCGCTGGGCTGCCTGTCCCCCGCACTCACCATGGCGGCGTGCCTCTCATACAAGTCGCCCTTCTCCACCTCCCAGGCCAACCAGGTATGTGTGGGTGCGGGCGGGGCGGGCGGGAAGGAGAGAGGTGGGCATGCATGAGAAGTTGCGACAATGTGGGGCGAGTTTATTGAGTAGCAAGGGTTACATGTCCGGAGAATGGCCGGGTTTGGTGGCGGCGTGTGGGATGTATGATGCAGCGGCTGTAGGATGCAGCAGCAGTTTGGGGCATTAATGGGTCTTGCGTACCGGACTTGGCAGAAGATCTTAGGGTTGATTAAGCAGTAACTGATACGACAGCACTTGCCCTTTTCAACGTGCGGAGAGTCGAGAAGCAGCTACTTTAACCCAAAGCAAGGGCCAAGGCGGCTCGGTGGTGTCACGCAGGACGCTGCTGACCGTGCAAGGCGGGGCCTCGCGTCCGCCACCAGCGGCAGCGTGGCGGCGGGGCAGCAGTCAGACCACCTGCTGATGGTTGCGGCGTTTGATGGCTGGCTGGCTGCGCGGCGGGAGGGCGGGCCACAAGGCAAGCTTGGAGCTGCGGGAGAGAGAGGGGGAGGGGCTGTTCTGAGGGAAGGGGACATGTCAGGATGCACAGGCGCAAACTGACGGGAGAGCCTCCTGTTGGGGCAGTTGAAGGCTTTGTGTGGTGCACCTGGCCCCTAAAAAGCCTATCTGCCCTTCAACACTCTGACGCGCTCCCATGGTTTTGTTGGTATTGGAAAGGCCAGCCTCGGAGAGTGCCTTTCCCAGCCCCTTCCCCCCCTTTCCCTCCCTTGCAAGCAGGTGGGCGGCAGCACAGCCGCAAGCACTTCCTGTCTGAGGCCACACTGGACATGCTGGCAGACATGAGGCAGCAGGTGAGACGCCCCACATGCGCACAAATGTGCCACAGGACAGATGTTCCTGTACCTCCTGGTCACGTTCTCACCTCGAGGGGCATCCTCCTGGCTGACGCATCCCATTCCCATGCATGGTTCCTGCTGTGTCGATCGCATGGCTTGTGCATGTGTGTGTCTTGCAAGCACAGGCAGTGCGGGCATTCGATGGTGAGCATGGTGGGTTCGTCTGCTAGTTGACCCAGGGGTTGGGCCTTGTGCTTGACTAGCAATGACTGCCATACCCCTTGGTGCGTGTAGTTTGCATCCATGCTGGTCGACATCGGCTTTGTAGACAGACACGGCCGCAGCGGGGACAGCCAAGGCGGCGCTGCCGATGGAGGGAGGAGGGTCAGCCGGGGCAGCACCCACAAAGCCTGGTTCGATGATCAAGCCACCCCCTGGAACAGATATGCCTCCTTCCCTGCAGTGGTGAGTGGTGTGATGGGCAGGTGCTCGCTTGCTCGCTCGCTCGCTTGCACCGTTGCTGCCCGCTAACGGGCACTTGTTGAGCGCAGAATAGGTGTTGTCGAGATACTTGTCCGGCAACAGCGTGAATAGAAGGCCAAGGGCCCCGGGGTACGGTCAGCCCGTGGTGCGTCCCTGCGCCATGCAAGTGTCGACTCCTGCAGTGCATGCTCATTGGCAGCTGCAATATGGCACCTTCTCTGAGCCCACCCGGTGGCTGCCCTTAATACAGGTCAAGGCGGTGCTGTTTGCTGCCCTCAACCCCAATGTTGCTGTCATGGACGAGGAGGCAGCCCCAGGTGCGCAACGAATAAGCCTTCCAAGTGCGCAACCATTTAGCCCTAAAAGTGGCAACCCCAGGCCATGCCAAGGCAGCAGCAGAGCCAGCCCCTGCTGCCTTGTCCTCCCGAGGTGCTGCCAGGAGGGTGGTGTGCTACTTCCAGCTGCACCCCTCTTTCCTGGCAGTTGCATGCTTCACCTTTGCATGCGGGAGCACCTCAGGCCACTCACTGTGTAGAAGGAGGTGGCTGGTGCGCCACCATGCTGACCTGGAAAACCCGCTGCTGCCGCACTTGTTGCCAGGCAAGCGGCCCGGGTGGCACGACGGGACCGGGGAGGTCCACATCCACCCTTCCTCGCTGAACCACCCGCTGGAGACGCAGCACTTCCACCGCCCCTTCATCACGTACCTGGAGAAGGCGAGTGCTCAGTGCTGCTTGTTGTATTTGAGCTGCTGGGTGCACAGGCCCCCCCCCCCCTGGCACGCAACCTGACCGGTGCCTGGCACCCGCCTGACCGTGCCATGGAGTGGGGATGCCCCGGAGAGGCTGACAGCCGTCAGAAGAAGATGCGGTGATGCAGCTAGCGTGCCTTGGGTGGCAGGCATGCAGACAAGGTTGCCTGTGGGTGGCGGCGGAGCAGCTCTGTGGGTGCCGTGCTACATGGGTGGCCCGGGTGCAGCCTGGCCTGGTTCACCAATGCCCTGCAGGAGATCTATACCGAAGACTCCCTCCTGCAGTGTTCCTGGATAGAACAGAGCATCCACTGCATGACAGGTGGCCCTTGTTTGGTTGGTTGCTGGGTGCAGGTGCGGACCTCCAAGTCCTTCCTGCGTGAGTGCACCACCATCAGCCCCATGGCCATCCTGCTCTTTGGCGGCTCGCTGCGCGTGGTGCATGAGGGCGGCTACGTCGTGGTGGGCGACTGGATCCGCATCAGGTGGGTGCATGGGAGACGAGAGCTGCAGCACGAGGGGGGCGCCGCAAGCCCTTTGTGGTGCCCTGAGGCTGGGCCAAGTGTTGGGGCTGCTGGCGTGGGCGCGGGTCAGGCGGCCTGGGGCAGGAGACGGCCAGCGGGTGTAGTCCCGGGAGGGAGGGAGGCAGGGTCTACCAGCGTGATCGTAGGCCTTAGGATGGGAGAGGGAGCGGCTGGCCGCGGGCAGGAAGCTTTGCTGCTCCAGCCCAGGAGGTGGCTGCCAACCCGTGCAGCTCTGCTGCTTACTGCTCGTACAATATCAAGCCCATCGAGCCATCCGTTGCCTACCATCTGGGGCAGTGCTGGGTTGTGACCATACGACCTTGCTGCTGCGGACCGCCTCCATGTCCGGCAGTTCCCACCTCTGGAAGTGAATGGCGGGCGGTACACCCCACAGTACGCTGTGTGACCACTGGTGATCATTGCCTCTGCCGGTCTCGAAAGAGTGCTTGGCCACAAAATGAGTGCATGGCTATGTGATGCGCGCAGGGCGCCAGCGCAGACGGCGGTGCTGGTGAAGCAGCTGCGACAAGCGCTGGAGGGGCTGCTCCAAGAGAAAGTGAGGAGGCCGCGGGTGAGGCTCGAAGAGGTGGGGGGGCCAGTGATCCAGTCGATTGTTGACCTGCTGAACCATGAAGAGGCGGCCCAGCAGTGGTCTAGGTAGGCGGCGGGGTGTTTTGGGAGTGGTGTAAGCAGTGTAGTAGCCCATAGGTAGCTGCGAACGGACGCTGTGCTGGGTGCAAGGTGTGCTCTGAGCTTGCCTGGTGGGTGGGGTGCAGTTAGGGTGGCATTTGGGGGTGGCCTCCTCACCTCAGGTTCACAGGGCGGCACGCACGATGTGACACATGTGCATGCCTATGGCAGATGGGGTGGGGTCAATCGACAGTGTGGCAGCCCACTTGGGTCAGTGGTCCGCTGGGAGCAAGAACCAATCAGATGAAAGCCTGATGGTGGTAGGCAGTGCAGGTCGTAGTTAGACAGCTGTAGTCTGTTAGGGCTCGTCCAATATATGGCCTGTGCCGGCTATGCTTATGTGGTGAATTTGACACGCGCTTGCAGCTCAGGTGTACAGGGCCCGCTCCCTCAGGCAGGCATTTGGTCTAATTGGTTATTAGCATGGGTGGCAGGTGGTGCAAACAGGGAGTAGAGCTGGGCTGGACTGGACGGGCAGGGCTGGATGCAGAATGAGCCTGAGTCTTGCCTGAGTTCTGAGCCAGTAAGGTTATGGTGGCAGGCATTGTGAACAGAGGAGAGGTGTGGTGGACTGTACTACGTTAGCTGGGTTGGTGTTTTATGCCGGCCCAGCGCATGATTCTTCTGGCATGTGTGGGCTGCATAGAGCGACTATTGGATTGGTCAACGAAGGGACAATGAGGCTGGATGAGCGTGCAGAGCAACGGCATGTGTCCGGCCTTGGGCGGGTGGGTAACAGAAGGCTTACAGGAGTCAGGTCGCTGCCACTCTTACCAGCAATCACACCAGTAGACACCATACACATATGTTCAGGCACGCATGAAGGCAGGTCTTGCACTCTCACAGGAATCCCAAAGCTTGGCTGCCTCTGTTCTGACAACAAGGGGAAAAAATTGCCAGTGCACTAGCTTTATTCATGTTTAGGTTTGGTTCACCACTGGAAGCCAGGCAGCGGGGTTGCACGCCGGCCTCACAGCTCTGGAATGGCGGTAGATGCAAGGTAACACTAGACGCAAGGTACAAAGGTCGCCCAAACATATCAAAAGAATTGTAAGCTTGGTAGCTGCGGCTCCTGTGCGGCCACATACAGCAGTACTTCCACAATAGACACAGAGGTATCACTAGCCGGTCGCCCACAAACGAAATACAACCACTACACTAGATCGTGTGGCAGGGCGAGGGTAAGTATTCAAGACCCGTAAAGTGATAGATGGCGCCCACAAAGCGTACAAACGGTGAACTGGGTACGACAAATCTTCAAGGGCGGAACATTAACCTGGACAGCTGACGCTCCAGTGCGCGACAGGCGAAGGGTAGGAGGGGGTATTTGGATTGGAAGGGTAACCGAAGGGCAGCCATGGCCTTCTATTGCAGGGGTAAACACAAGGCAAACTACGCAGTCCATACCTTTAAGTCAAAAGGGTTCTACTCCCGACGATATCGTAGCTCTGATCAGCGAGCGGTATGTCGCTTGCTCAGTCTCATGCGCTACTTAGACTACCTGCAACGCAGAGAGGCACAATCAGTTTGGCAAGCTGTCAACGACAACCTACTGAAAAGCACACCCATCGGCCCCTGCACAACAAGATGTGCGCATACGCTTGAACGTAGTATGTCATGCTCGTTGTTTGTTGCTATGTGAAGGGTCCTCATGCCACACGCACTGCTTGCTATGCCTGCTGCAGGCCTTGGTGAGGCTGCCCGCCGCAGTTTGCATACATGCGCCACTCACTTTTGGTTTTGGGTGCTGCTGGCACATCACTCCAGCAGGCCAGCTGTCCTCGCCAGGTGACCAACCAGCACTGCCAGGATGGGTGTGGGCAGGCAGGCGGGGAGGTTGCCGGCGCCTTGGCCCAGCCGCTTCATCACGTACAGCGCGGTGTAAAGCTGGAAGGCAGTTGCCACCTCCTGGGTAAACTGGCGCGGCGCGCCCTCATCTCCCCTCTTGCGCTTCTGGCCAGCGTGGCCTTGCTCCTCCAGGGTCCACCCGTTGGGTGGGGTAGCGGGGCTGGCAGGTGCACGCAGGCGGCGGGGCTGCTCCTCCTCGCCACGCAGGGCTGCCTGCAGCTGCCCCAGCAGCCCTGAGCTGCTTGCCAGGTGGCTCGCCAGGGCCTGGGCTAACTGAGAGCCTGCGCCCGCTTGCTCAGACTGCTGGCAGGCGCTCCAGGGAAGGCTGCCAAGGGGCTCGTCCACTGATAGTGCGCCTGGGTAGGGGCTGCCTTGCGACAGGCTGCTGTGAGAGTCACAGCTGAAGGTGCGGCCCGCGATAGCCACCCTTTTGGGTGGGCGGCCCAGGCTGATTGGGTTGGCCTGTGCAGCTTCGCGTAAGATGAGAAGAGAAGCTTCCATTCTGCAGGACGCACGCGCAGCGGCTGTCAGGGACCGTGCAGCTCGATCAAAATACGCGTCGCCCACGCTGAGCGAGTACCGCTCTTACTCGCGCGTCGGTTGAATGACGCTGCAGCACGCTTCAATGTAAGAGGTGCGTCCTACAACCACTTACCAGTGCCGGCAAGCTCACCTGTTCCAGCTGGTCACTTTGCGTCCTTCTGTTCTGCAGTTTATCTTGGGCTGTTTTCCTGCAGTGCAGGGCACCAGGCCTGGGTTTTAGTACACGTGCCTGCACGGCTAGTCGCGACTGGGCGCGCTGCGAAATCGCACCTCCCTGCTGCTCGGCGCAACGGCACTCGTACCAGGTTGCTTACTTTCTAAGCAGGGCAGCCTCACTGGCATTCCTACGCCCGTGCCTCGACCCGGTTTAGTACAGCAGGAACGGCGACCGCTTACCTTATATGTAAGCCCTTCTGATGCCTAGGCGCGTCTCTGGACCCAATGAAACGCTTCCAGTATTCTGTGCGCCTAGGTGCACGGGTGGCGGACATGCGCTCTGCTAATCAAAGTCTCCCGCCGTTACCATACCGTGTTCTCTTGCGGTGCATGCCAGTACCATGGTCGGTACTGTAGGCCAGACCAGAATGGTCCATTTTTGGAGCCGTCACCGTGTACCTTATCTTTTCGCGGTTCTGTAAGTCTGACAGCTCATCGCTAATCCGACTTGCTCGAGCTTCGCCTCCCTCCGAAGGTGGGCGTATGCCAGGCACGTGCACGCAAAGTGCCGGGAAAGCATGTCCGACGCAAAGTGCCGGGAAGCACAAGGGAATTCAGCGTTCAAAAGTCACAGCCTCACACTCTAAGGTGACTCTATCATGGGGACTTGACGCATCAGTCCGACCGTCAAAGCAGGGTTAAGCTTCAGCCTCTTCATGCCCCCCAACAGGCTGGGTCGTGGTCTGGGTTGGGTGCGCCGCGTCTCTTCACTTGTGATCACCGCCGTTGAGAGGCGCGTTGCTATCAGCTGTTTATGCCAACTAGAAGCCGCTGGTGCCACAGCTGGCCTTGCCCAGGGTTGGTGGACGGTTCATTAAACCAGAGGAAACAAGTGCACCTCAATACTTGCCTGTCGTGCGGGGTGCTTAGGGGTCTGGATAACGCCTCAGGAGTTAGGTGGACAAGCTGAACACGACAGGACTAAGCATCAGCAAGGACTGGAAAATTCCCTGCCTCGCTAAACACTGCAGAAGGCCCCCGTACAAAGCAGCCTGCCAGTACAACATGCACCTGTCAACCTGTCGGGAGCCACGAGCCCTGGCAAAGCAAAGAGAGCCTCGGCACCCATCCTGAGAATGTGGCTACTGTGATGGCGCTTAACAGCCCACCTAGCAGGTTCTGGACTATGTTTGACCTGCCGTGGGGTCAAGGTTTTTTGGGATGCCACCAACCTCCCCGCCAACCTCCTTGGCTGCCGCTGTGATCAGCATTGCTACTGCCTTCAGCAAGGCCGGGCTGGTTTTCGACAGTGCAGTCTCCTGCATAGCAGAGAACTACTAGATCAGAACTGAGGCAAGATTAGGAGCATTTCTGCATCCAGCCCTGCCAATACATTTTGCCTCTCAGTCTCTCTTCGCACTACCTGCCACCCTCGCTAATAACACTAGGGCACTCACCTGGCACAGGTGACCCAGGACCACCTTATGGGGGCAAGGTGGCGGCAAGAGTACACCCAACTTGTTGCAAGGAGTTGTAGTGGTACGAGGTATATCAGAGCAAATGATTGAGAAGCTTGCCCAGCAATGCCAACTAGTTGGTGGCTCTGTGGTACACACCACGCAAGTCTCCTCCGGGAACCAACTAGCAGATGGAGATAAGTGCAACTTGGGGTTGTGATTGTCGCCTCACCTCAGAGACCGGGACGTCTGAGTGGAGGCCGACAGGTGTTACAGCTACCCAGCCGTTGCTGACCGCCCAAGAGTCTGTCCCTTCACGTGGATCCCTGAAAGCGGCACAGGCGCAGCAACTCTCAAGCAGACGCTGAAGGAGCGTCAAGCCAAACGTGTGCCCTCCCTCCGCCGACCGAACTGGGGGAGGCCAGCCAGCAGGCAAGCAGAGGTTGGGAAAAGCCCACGTAAGCGCCCAGCCCACCGCCTTCGAGGAGGCCTGGCAGAACCCAAAGCCACACCTGCCACCATGCTCCGGACAGCGGACAGCAACCCAGCAGGCAACCATACGCCTCCCACACCTCCCAATGCAAGCCCTGGCGCCTGCAGTGCATCTCCACTGCGCCTGGCAGGCTGAGCGTGCACGGCAGGCTTGACGCACCCCCGGAGCCAGCCGGCCGAGTTCCTGAAGGCCCGCAGTGTGACCCCGCCCACGTGGAGGTGCTGCTGCCCTTGCTCCCTCAGCGCTTCAGGGTCCGCCTCCAGCTCCAGGAACTTTGGGAAGGCGCAGTGCATGCCCTGCCGGGCCAGGTAGAAGCCCCGCACGCCGCCCAGCCCGCTGCCGCTGCCGCCCGTGCTGCCATTTGTAGGGTTGGTGACGTTGGGGAAGTTCACATTGAGCACATACCCGGCAAGTGAGCGCAGCGGGCGGGGAACGGCCCCCGGCAAAATGCCCAGCACCGCCTGCACGGCAGAAGAAGTGCCCTGCTGGAGCTGGAGCCTGCGGGGGTGGCTAGGCGGCCTCTTGCCCTCAATGGAGGATGGCAAGGTGCTCTTCAAGGCAGTTCTGAAACAGCAGGCCCTTACAATAACCCAGCAGCTGGTTAAGAGGACTTGAGGGCCTGCCATACCCCCTTGTTCTGTCTGTGATGGCAGGAACCCCTAACCCACCTTAATGAGGACGACACTATACTCAGCTGCCAAAGCATACTGCTCCTCGCTGCGAGCGCTGTGATTGTCAAGTGAAAGTGCAAGTGCTGGGATATCCTACACCCAGCAGGACTGAGCCAGCAGTCAGCAGACGCAAGGGAAGGGGGTAACGTAACCCCATTGGCCTTGAAGCTGCTTCCAGCCTGTGAGGCAAGTCCATCAAGGGTGATCGTCAAGGAATCACCAGAGCATTATGATAGCACCTGTTGCACACTAACATAGGGCAAGCCATCAATGCTCCTCAACCACACCAATTTGCCACGTGTCCAAGGCGCACTGCACCTTGCAAGCAGCCTCCCTCGCAGCTCCAACAGTGCCGCTATAGATCACGTGCAGTCCACAGTTATCGCCCCGGTTGATTCCGCTGACAACTAAATCAAACTTGGGGTTCTGTGGGCCAAAAGTGCACTGGTGAGCACGTGCGCGAGGGTGTCAGGGTCCGCTTATTCCTCTAGCATTCAATTTGGCAGTAAATCAAGCCCTACCTTGAGGAGTGGGCCATATATAGCTATCATAACGGAGTCTGCAGACAGGATGACTAAGACTTGGAGTGAGCTTAATACTTTACTGGACGCAGAGCTTGGTCACAAATGCCAAGAAAACAATGCCGCAGTTGCCTGCACCTGCGGGTGTGCCCTCCACCGCCCAAGCTTCCTCGGCGCCCTTGATATCTATTTCAAACGCGTGGAGGGTCTTGCCTAAGCTGATGCAGTGGGATTGGGCTGACCTGCAGGGGTCAGGTCACAAGGTCGTTACGTGTCCTGCAGTGTCCTGCCCTGCCTTTTAATTAGGAGGTGCTGGTGTGAAGGTTGTACCTTTCGCTCGAGGGTCCCGACACGCTGAAAGTGCAGAAAGCAGCACTGTGCAGTGCAGCAGCTAAAGCCCTGAGTCCAGGCGCCCCAATGCCGTCATCGTTGGAGATCAAGACGCGTGGGCGTTCCATTGCAAACGAAGCAGCAAACCTCAGATATAAGATAGGTGCAACATGACAGAGCACGACAGCAAAAGGCAGGCCTGCGTCTCTAAGTTGTTGCCTATTTAGGGGACGTTTATAATACAGTAGCGCAAAATTCTGTCGTGCCCACTTGCAGGCAAGCACAATTTTTCCCTGCTTTGCCTGCTGGGCAGTTCCCATGGGACTCCATGTAGCCCTTCAAACTTGAAATCCAGCACGCGTGAAGCCCTTCCTCTTGTACATCGGCCTCCTTGTACCATCTGTGACAGCCCAACGCTCCACCAT
Source organism: Parachlorella kessleri (assembly GCA_001598975.1). Taxonomy (NCBI): domain Eukaryota; kingdom Viridiplantae; phylum Chlorophyta; class Trebouxiophyceae; order Chlorellales; family Chlorellaceae; genus Parachlorella; species Parachlorella kessleri. Next base: position 15,329 of record BBXU01000916.1, on the reverse strand, counting down.
CTGTGCATAGCAGGGGAGATGAGCTTTTGAAAGCGACTCTCGCTGCTGCCTGAAGCCCGCACTTCTTGTAGCTTCCCCGCTTGCCCAGAGCCTTGGAAGGCATGGAAAGTCCGCTGGTCCAGCTTCCTGCGGCAGAAGAGCTGTGTCAAGCAGTCACCAGGCTGTTACAGTCGCAGCCGCACCTGGGTCAGCCAAGCCAGCAGCGGCTTCATGATATCCTTCAGACAGTAAGCTATTTGTGCTCTAGCCCTTGTGGCAGCTCCCCTCGTATGCATTATAAAGGGCATGGTAGGTGCACTCCATGCAGCACAGCTGACTTGGCTTCTCCCTTGCAGAGCATAGGGTACCTGCAGCAAGCTGTGCACCCTGGGGCTCCAGCAGACAAGGAACTAGCCACCCTGATACTCGCCAGGTGCTTCAGTCGGAACCTGCGGCCTTACTTAACCTCCATACCTCCAAAGGTCGCACCTTTCCATGCAAGCTCGGTGCTTAGTGTGCTTTCTGTGCTGCTGTGCCGTAGGGTGGTGGAAACTGCTGCAGGGCATCAGCTGGGGCCCTCTACCATGCTACTGAAAAAGCAGGGCTTGCAGATGCTGGAGCGACGCCGGCGGCAGCTCAAGGTCTACCAGAGCATGTGCATCACACAGACCGCATGTCAACAAGGCCGTCATGCAAAGAGGACCTTAGGGAGGCACGTGATACTGAACAGTTGTAGACAAAACGTCCAAGTTAATTGCGCATGAGGCGCCTTGTGCTGAAGCCTGGCAGCCTGTCACTGGGATCAGACTGTCGGTGATAGATCTATCCTCTAGAGGTAGCGGCACACATTTTTGCAGCTTGTATGCTCAGACGGTCTTGAACCCTCTGCCGCACAGGCATATTTGGTGCAGGGCTGTGACCAGATGGCGCACCCGCATGGTCCCTCGCACCTCAGTCCCAGTGTCCGTCGCTGCCGCCCTCCGTGGGGGAGCTGCAGACCCCGCCAAGCCAGCAGACCATTTCGTACAACATGCAACAGGAGCGACTGGGCTCATCGAAGACCCTGGTAAAGGCTGCAGCAGCTCCGGGGCCACCATGGCCGGGCTGCAGTCAAATCGGGAGCGCCATGAAGGTGTTGCACCTGGCACCCAGGTAGGCAGGCTGGTGGGCAGGCCTGTAACTGACGGGCTTGCAGCATGGCCCTGCTAGCCGCCAGTATTGGCACCCTCTCGCATTGTCATGTGGCATCTACAAGGGCAGGAAGACAGGAGTTTGCAGCTAGAGAGCCGACCTGGGATTGCCGCGCATTACTCTGACAAGGTTGGCCTGGATATTGTACCAGTGCAGGCTCCCACAGAGGACGGGCCGCCCGCTGCTGTGCCAGCCAGCAGGCAGCAGGCCTGCCCGCAGCAACAGCAGCACGAGCAGCAGCAAACTCCGACCGAGGGGCCCGGCATGACTTTGAAGACGCTGATACAACTAAAAGTTCAACAAGCCAGGCCACTACTGCTGTCTGCCCGGAGGAACGTGCTGGGGGCCATCAAGGCCAGGCCGACAGCGCTACAGCCTGCAGGTGCTTCCCCTGGTGGCGGCCGTGCAGCATCGAGGGCACCTGTGATGGGGGACAGCCTAGAGTCGGGACTGGACCCTGCAGCATGCTTTACAGAAGCAGCAGCAGGTGCCGGTGTGGCAACAGGTGCAGCTGGACAACCTGCAGCCAGGATGCCAAGCTCACATGACCTTGATGAGGACAGCCCGCAGCTGCCCCTGGAAGACTGGTACAAAGGTTCCCCTCAGTACATGGAGCAAGGGCAGGGGCAGTCATGCTGTGCCTGGCAGGGCATGCGCAGCTTGGCTGTCATGGCAGGCCCCTTCACTGCGGGTGTGCTCAAGCCAGCTTGGCAGAAGCAGCGGGAGCACAAGGCTCACATCAACGCAGCGGTATTGCAGCAGCATGCTGACGTGAAGAAAGCTTGGCGTGAAGCAAGGTGGGGGCTGGGCATTTACCGAAGTCATAGCAGTGTCGATGGGTTTATATTGGCTTGTAGACTGGTTGGAGTGCCCTGTCCATGAAGGGTCGTGGACTCCAAGCTGGACATCACTTGCAGCCATTCGTCTGGTCGCCCACCACAAGGTGGCAAAGCTTGGTGTTGCTGCACAACTCCCTGTGTGGTGGGTGCACAGCACAAACATGTTCTGCACACCTGAAAAGCCATGGCTTACCCACTCTGCAGGATGAGAGCGCAACAAGAGCGCATGGCTGCCCTCAAGTCCAACAATGTGGAGGAGTACATGCGGCTGGTCCAGGGGGCGAAGAACTCCAGGCTTGACAAGCTCCTGGTTCAAGTGAGGGGAGATATCTGCCTTCACGCATTCGGTGGCTAGCTTGGGTTACTCTGCGAGTTTAGGCGGCGTTTTGGGCGGTCATTCAGTGCAACACAGCTCCTTGCCAGTGCCGGCTTGCTATATGTCTCATGTAGACATGCCGCCAAGCAACATGTGGGAGCACGCCCTAAGTGGAGCTGCAACCCCTGGACCTTCAGAAGACGAAGAAAGGCCGAAGTCACAGCCACGCTTTGCGTGTGTGTGCAGATGGACCAGTGCCTGCGAGTGCTCACACAGCGCCTGAATGTAGGGCCTGGCTGTGCTCAGCCAGCTATCGAGCCAGAAAAGGATTGCCCAGCAGTTGGAGATAGCCCTGAAATATCTGCAGGGCAAGGTGAGAGTTTTGAGTTTAACTACTCACCTTCAGGCTGTGCTCTTGCAGCGTGGCACAGCAGATGAGGTTTATAGGTCATTGTTGGTGGCAATGATGGTCTAGTCAGTCTAACAGCGTATGGCAACCCGACCATGCTGCCTTGAGCCCCCCACGACTTGGGCCAGCAAAGAGCCAGGCAGTGATAGACCGGCGTGTATCATCCCATCAGTGCTAATCCAACGCTCTTTCCCTGTCAGGTGATGACCAGCTGGGAGCGCTGCAGCAAAGCAACGAAGCGTGGAATGAGCTAGCCAGGGCCTTCGAGGCTGACATCCCAGAGCAGCCGGAGCTATTGACGGGTGAGTCAGCTGGACTCACTTCCAGGCTAGCTTGAAGCTCACATGAGCATATCGTTGGTGGCAATAGGTTGGTGAGAGAGGGTGTTATAAGTTAGATGTACCCTCAGGTAGGCGCACTTTCTACTGAGAAGTTCTTGTACCCGGTGAAGGTGGTGAGCTTCGGGAGTACCAGATGAAGGGGCTGCGGTGGCTGGTTGGCCTCCACGACCACGGCCTCAACGGCATCCTGGCGGATGAGATGGGCCTGGGCAAGACCATCCAGGTCAGTTTGGCAGCCAACATGGCGCTGACCTGTCAGCATAGTTGCCATGCAAGCCTCGCCAGGCCGGCAGTCGAAGGGCTGCACTTCCAGATGTGCAGGCCTTAGTGGCAGTGTGGGGACCGTCTGCCAGGGGTCCTGCCAAGTAGAATGGGCCTTCAGGGGCCAGCAAGAGTCTGCATGCTCATTGCCTGCCTGCCCACTGGGGCCGAACCTGGTGCAGGTGATATCCCTCATCTGCTATCTGCTGGGGGTGCGGCAGGAGCGGCGCCCCTTCCTCATAGCCCTGCCGGCCTCAGTGCTGCCCAATTGGGAGAAGGAGTTTGCAGCATGGGCCCCAGGCCTGAGGGTGGTCGCCTACAAGGGCAGCGCTGACGCCAGGCAGGAGGTCTTTTACAGTGAGGTGGGTCGGTCATTTCGTTCTGGTTGTATGTTGGGCCCCTTTGTGCAATGTTAGTAAGATATATACGTGCCTCATGAAAGGCTGTGAGACAACCCTAGCTAGCTTCGCAGGTCACTCACTGATGGCAGGGGCTTGCCAGCATTTGGGAGGGGTGGGATGAGTGTGGCAGCCCCTGGAAGCACAGCAGCTCGTGTATGACTGCAAGCTGGGGCGAACTCCATACCTGGAGTGTGTTTCGTGCTGTCATCTGCAGATGCGCGGTGGGAGGACCGGCAGCTTTGATGTGGCACTCACAACCTACGAGTACCTCATGGGGAAGAACGACAGGTGACGCAGAGAAGCTAACAGCCGCATACATGGCAAGGAGCTCATTGTGGGTACCATGTTTTTCTAACTAGTATGAGATTGGCCTTCGTGGTGTTTGGAGGGGTCCCATCACTTTGGCAGGGTACCAACTGCTGGGAGCATGCGTTGCAGGCCACGGCTTGCCCGGGTGCCCTGGAGCTACATCGTGATTGATGAGGGTCACCGGCTCAAGAATGCGGGCTGCAAGCTGAACGCGGAGCTAAAGCAGTACAAGGCAGCGCACCGCCTGCTGCTCACTGGTAGGCCAGAGCGGCAGGTCTTGCTCCTCAGATGAGAATCAGACAACTGCTTCACAAATCTGCCGTCAGGCTGGTCTCATATAAGGGAAATGTGGGTCCTGCACTGCCTGCGCGCAGGCACTCCCCTGCAGAATCGGTTGGAGGAGCTCTGGTCTTTGCTCAACTTCGTCATGCCAACTCTCTTCAACTCCTCAGACGACTTCCACCGCTGGTATGGGCGGCGTAGCATAGAGTTTACTGTGCCATGCATGATGGTGTTACGTCACCCCCTGCTGGCCCCTGAGTTCACCTGCTTAGCGTCGCCCCCCTCCATAGTGCACCACACATATCCAACCACTGCCCATGCCTTCAAGGCTTTCATCCATTGATATGCTCACGTAACTCCACCTTGCAGGTTTGGAGGGGCGCAGCCCAGCCACGCTGCCGGCACCGCTGCAGACGGTGCGGAAGAGGACGAGGCGGCAGCCGATGCGGCCATGCTGTCGGAGGAGGAGGCCCTGATCGTGACCAACCGCCTGCACCAGGTGCCCCCAGGGGCTGGCCAACTTTCTTGTCTGTTGCCTCTGGCGTGCAGTTCCTCTTGTACTCCAGGAGTTGGCATACGAGATACACTCGCTCACAAGGAGCTCCACGTTTCAGAATGGTGCTTGCTAGTTGGGTCAGCTTCATAAGTAGTGTCATTAGTTCACACACCCCTGTGCACTTAGCCTCTCCATCCTCCCGTTGTGACCTTCAGGTGCTGCGCCCTTTCATGCTGCGGCGCCTCAAGGAGACCGTGGCGTCAGAGCTGCCACAGAAGGTCAGTGCCAGGGTAGCAGTCCGTGTGGTCGCATGCCTGGTCTAAATCTGGTGAGGTGGTCTGAAGCTGGTCTGAAGCAGGTGAGGGAAGAGGTCACAATGCATGCCTGTCTGAAACCACCCGCTTGGCACTCCTGCTCTTAGCCACTTTGGAACGACCACCTCTGTGTGCAGGTGGAGCGCCTCATTCCCTGCCAGCCCAGCGCATACCAGAAGGCCCTCTTTGCCTTGATTGAGAGCGAGCTGAAGGCTGCCGACGGTAATTGTTTCTCCTCTGCTAATCGCGTGGTGAAACAGTGTATATGTATGCAGTACAAAGCGTGAGCCTGATACCCAACTACGTGCTGTTGCTGTAGCAAGCTGCAACATCGTCCCAGGTTTTAGGTGCCCTTAGAGCCGGCAGGCACAACCCCAATGATTTCGCATAAGATGCACATCTGCAGGAAAGGGCGAGGGACGGTCAGGGCTGAAGGGGGTAAACAACACGGTCATGGAGATGAGGAACATCTGCAACCACCCCTTCATCAGGCAAGCTTGTGAGGCCAGCCTGGCTGAAATGCGATGGCAGGCACCACCCAGCACCCCAACCGCACGAAGTCTAGGGGGGAATGCTAAGGCACCACCTGTGCGCCGTGCCTCTCTGTTGTCACTGCTGGATAGGATGAGCATGGCAGAGCAAGGTCACCTGGATCGTAAGGCTATGGTCTGGTGTCTAGCTAGCTGCAGTCGGTTGCACCCTGAGGGGTCGGAGGCGGGGCTGCCCACGCATTGCCTGCCTGCGGAGGTACGGCTGTGTGGGAAGCTGGAGCTTCTGGACCGCATGCTGGTCAAGCTGCATGCTGGAGGGCACAGGGTGAGTGGCGCCGCGTGTTGAGGGCTCGTGGTCAGGGAAAGAAGTTATCAGAGCTGGCCTGGGCATGGGCAGGGTATGGATTTTGCAGCACTGGGGGCACTGAGGACAAAGAAGAAGCTAGCAGAATGCTAAGCATCCACGGCGGCCACCAGTTGGCAGCTGCCAGGCTGTGCCTTAAGCTGTGCGTGCCCTGCGGGCCGGGGCCACACAATGCTCTATACGTGGAAGGCAAGAGCCCTTGACTGCAATCTGCTCACCTACTACTGCTGATCCTGTGTGCAGGTCCTTCTCTTCAGCACCATGACTCGCCTGCTGGATGTGCTGGGAGACTATTTGGACTGGCGGGGCTTCAACTTCCTGCGCCTGGATGGCAGCACCACCAGCGCTGAGCGTGGGGAGCTGGTGAACCAGTTCAATGCGCCAGGTGTGTGTGCAGTGCTTTTGGGCTGCAGCACGGCAGCACTGCACTGCTTGAGCAACAATAATCTCACAAACTCCTACGGCCCACGCTGCTAGCATCCATCATGCCCAGTCATATGATAGGTCTGAAGCAGGTTCTGTTGTGTGCAATGCGCCACCCCTTGTGCGACCGTGCAGACTCCAAGGCTTTCATCTTTCTTCTGAGCATCAGGGCTGGCGGGGTGGGGCTGAACCTGCAGGCAAGCAACAGTGACGGGTTGCATACCATGCCTGCACTGTTTGGAGTTTAAGAGATTCAGAACCTATCCATCTGTGCTACCCACCTAGCTATGTCAGCATGCACTGCACCATCATGCCTTTCAGATGCAAACACCGAAGGCTGCAGCATATGACACACAGCGGCTCTGTTGACTCTACTCCGTTTTTTTCTGTAGTCAGCTGACACCGTCATCATGTATGACACGGACTACAACCCCCAGATGGACCTGCAAGCCCAAGCGCGAGCCCACAGGCTGGGTCAAACCAAGGAGGTAGGCCGCTCTCGGTTTGGCTGGGTTGAAGCAGCATAGTAGGTAAGCCAAGCCTAAACTGCGGCATGCAGGATAACAGCTCCTTTGCTCTCAAATATTGCAAGTAGGGTGCCGTGAGTGGGCGCCTTTCTTATGGACATGCCTGCATGGTGCTGTGAGTGGGCAGCTTCTCTACTTGACACGCCTGCCCACTGCGTGGCAGGTGCTAGTGCTGCGGCTCAAGACCTGTGGCACTGTGGAGGAGAGGATCATCGATGTGGCCTCCGACAAGCGCAGCATGGCCGACCGCTCCATCACAGGTCCACATGCTAGAACACGTCTAGTGATGCCATCCCACATCTAGTGCTGCACTAAGACACGCCTGGTGACCTGGTGGTGAGATGTGCCGACATTTATGTTAAGCTGGTTGCTTCCCACAGAAGCCCACAGCTGCAAAGACAGCATAGATAGGGCCTTGTCACGGCTGGCACAGCACAGATTGGGGCACGCCTGCTACTCTTTACTGCTAGTGCAGGAGGGTTCTTTGACGGCAAAACCAGCTTTGCGGATCGGCAGAAGTACCTCCTGGACATCATCCGCTCCTCAGCAAACATCGAGAGCGCAGAGAGTCTTGACCCCTCTGGGCAACTCACAGATGATGAGGTGGGTGGTGGTTCAATGACATGGAACTGGTCACAACAACATTGGCCACCAGTACGTACGTGCTGACCGATGCGCCATACCAGGGTGCCTGAACAACTACCCAGCACACTACCCAGCACCCCAGCAAGTGGTCAAATCTGCATTTCTTTGACCCTGCAGCCAGCACTGAGCCTGCACTGCTAGGTGCTCCCTGCAGCTGAACCGCCTCCTGGCCCGGGGTGAAGACGAGCTGGCGCTTTTTGCGGCTGAAGACCGCAAGCTAAAGGAGGTGGAGCTGGCAAGCTGGAAGTCCCTGAAGGCAAGCTACCTCGTACTTGGCAGTGTGTGTTTCCGTACGACAATGTGGCAACCAGCCACTGAGCTTCTTGGCAGGCATAAAAGTAGTCTATCAACATAAGCAGCTCACTGGCTGGTGCATCAAGCTCAACATGGCAATTGCACAGCATTCACTTTGTGGCCTCCAGGGCTCGGGCTCCTACTCCCGGCTGGCGACCGAGGCTGAGGCCCAGCCTCTGGCAGAGCAGGCTAGGGCACAGGCGGTACCAGTGGATGAAGACGAGGGAAAGGAGTTTGGTCGGGGCAAGCGCGGGCGGGGCGGGGCCAGCTACATGGACATGGGGGAGCGAGACTTCAAGCGGCTCTGCAGGTCAGTCCGCTGGCTGGCTTGGCTGGCCGAGCGCGGTCTTCTGGTGTCTGGTGAACACCTAAGCCTTAACTGCCTTGCAAGGGACATCCGCTGGAGAAGGATATGAGTCTTATGGTTCCCCAGGCAAGTCACTGTGTTCGTAGGAACCATTCTAGAACATGGTAGGATGCATGTTGGCTGCAGGGATGGTGTCGCCGGCGTAAAAGGGCAGGTGAAGTTGCTTGGTGCTGGGTCCAAGCCTGTGCCAGCACGAGCGCCAGCAAGCAGTGCTCCTGCTGCAGCCGAGGTCAAGCCCCTTGCGAAAGGCAGCTCAGCCAAGGCAGCCATGCAGCAGCTGCAAATGCACAAGCCGCAGCCTGGGGCGGATCAGGAGCAAGAGCTTGGGCAGCAGCCTCGGAAGGAGCAGTTGCAGCAGCAGACGCAGCAAGAGCAGCCAATCCAGGAAAAGCATTTGCAAAGCTTGCAAGGAGTTGGCCCCTCGGCCCAGTCGGCAGCTCGAGCAGCTGAAACAGTGACTGGCCCTGTCAAGTTGGCAAAAAGGCCTGGCAGCAAGTCAGCGCAGGAGGCTCCGGCTGTACTCCGCCTGTCTCCACCAGCAGCCAACAAGGCAACACGCTCTCCACCAGTCCCCGCCAGGCCAGAGGGTTTTGCTGCCATGGCAGCACCCAAGCAGAGGCCAGAGGCTAATGCCAACCACCACACCCTGCCGAGCAGCCCACGGCCAGCAGCTTTGCCCTGTGGTCCCAAGCCTACCCGTCTGTCACCCCTTGAAGGGCGTCAGCCAGGCCGTAAGAGAAAGCTTGGGGAGCTGGCCACAGATTGCAGGCTGGACCAGCAGCACCAGCAGCAGCAGCAGCAGCAGCAGCAGCAGCAGCAGCAGCAGCAGCAGCAGCAGCAGCAGCAGCAGGCATCCTCACCGTTGCAGCAGGAGACAAAGAGTGAGAAGCAGGTCCAGCAGCAGCGACAGCGGCCTGGTGAAGGTGCAAATGTTGCCAAGCAGCTGCCTCTGGCTCCGAAGCCTAGACTTACCTCAGCAGCTCTGGGTGATGAGAATACGGATGAAGGCATGGGCCTGGTGGGCAGGCAGCTAGAGCTCTTCAAGGATGGGGCCTGGTTTGGTGGCACCATCACCGGCTTTACTGGCAGGCAAGTGCAATGCTCAACATGTCTATCTATGCTGACCAAACACCAGTACCTTTTGGGAGGAGCCATGGCTGAACAATATTGCACAGAAGGTCAGCAGCCTCTACAATGGGCTGTTATGTTTCCTGCATCAACTCCGGTTTTTCATTCAACCAGTGCAAAGCAGTCATCTGTAGGGGGCCTCTCCTTGCTGCCGTGCTGAAGCTGTTTCTGAAGTTACGAGACAGCTCCTGAGTTACTCACCTTCAACCTGTAGGAAGCACAAGGTCATGTGTGATGATGGGAAGACAGAGTACGTCTCCCTAGCACAGCAGAAGTATCGCTGGCTGGCTCCGCAGCAGCCCAGCGGCCTGCACCAGCCTACACATACACAAGCAGTACAGGTGCATGTGGCAAGAGCCACAAAAGGGGGGGCGGCAGCAGCAGCAGCAGGAGTAGATGCAGGCACAATGGCCCTGCAAGGTCACGAGCCCACAGGGGCAGCAGCACCCACCCACAGGGAGGCAGAGCTCTTTGGCGACAGCGATACTGAGCAGGAGATTGAGAGCGGTCCCAAGCCTGGCTTGGACCGCGGCTTCGCAGCAGGCAACACCCATGCAGCTGGCAGCGGCATACCCGGCAGCCGGGGTGCCCCAGCAGCTGCGATGGAGCCAGTGGCCAGGTGCACTCGCTCCAAGCCCGCTAAGGTCAACTCGAGTAGGGACAGCAGAGCTGCCAAAGGGGTGTCGGCTGGCCATCCTGCTGCGGCATACGGTGCAGCTGGGCGTGATGGACTGGCTGCCGCCTCAGCGGTTGGGGATCAGCTGGTGGTGGCCAAGCGACTGACTGGCAGCGATCTCAAGCAAGGGATCATCACTGTCTCTTCGGCCTCAGGTCAGCTGTCAGAGAGTCATTGACCTGCACTTCCCATCCTTCCTCGGCTTGCAGCAGCCTGTTAGTAGCTCTCTTGATGTTTAGCGCACACCAAATGGAGTGGCTTGAACTATGCTGTATTTTCAGGAGCTTGCAACAACAGCTTTAGTAGGGGTGTCTGTGCATGCAGTTGAGGCTAAGCTTGGCAACCTGGATGGCAAGCCGGCAGCTGTGATGGCGGGCAAGGCCATGAACTGCCAGCTCAAATGCTACAAAGACGAGTACCATGGAAGCCGGCAGTACAAGCTGTTGCCCGCCACTGTGCTCCTCAGTTCGGCGGGCGCCAAGCTGGGAGATTCATTTGCTCTTTACAGGTACTCTGCGGTGGGAAAGGCTACCAGAAGTGTAGCTGCAATGACGAGCTTGTAGAGTCGTTCATCAGCTTCACCTTTCATGCGCAGTACTTCTCAAAGAATGCTGGCTACTGATGTACGCCCTGTAAACCCTTCTGCAGGGGCACCCACGGCAACCTGTTTGCGGAGGTCAACACAGTTCGGGCTGTGGCCGCGGTGGCGGAGGCACCAAGCCCTCGCCGTGGCAAGAGGCCAGCCACCCTCAGCGCGACCTCAGGCGAGGCAGGCCAGAGCAGCCCAGCAGCAAGCCCTGCTGGCCCCTCCCACAACCCTCCAGTAGCGGCAGCGGCAGCAGCGGCGCCACCCAAGCATGTGCCCAGTCAAGCCGCCACAGCGGCAAGGCCTGAAAATGGGAAGCAGCAGGAGGGCAGTGCGGTACCAGCAGGTGCACTACCAAGCTGCCAGACGCGACAGCCGCAGGAGGAGGTGTCAGCCGAGGAGCAGCTGGTGGGCAGGCGGCTGGAGATCTACTGGCCACAAGATGATGCCTGGTACACCGGCACCATCACCGGCTTTACTGGAAGGCAAGTGTAAAGCGATTCTGTGCTCGTGAGGTTGCAGATTGGATAAATAAAAATATAAAACACCCTGGCCTTCAGTTCTCGTTCTCATGAAGTTTGGATGCAAGGCACAAGCCCATGACTAGAGTGTGGCATTTCTGCCAAATCCTTGACCACAAGAAAGTGCCCATACTCTCAAGGCAAAACCGCATGGCTTGGTGAACTCTGACTGGCCATTACCACCGTCTGTTGTGATCCCAGCATATTGAAGCTTGTCAACCTTAGTCTATTGCCCTGCTGCTTGGCATCCTGCAGGAAACACAAGGTCTTGTACGATGATGGAGATGTGGAGTACATTTGCCTGGGGCAGCAAAAGGTCCGCTGGCTAACCCCGCACCCTACAGAGTCTGTGCCAGCAGCACTGACAGCACCAGCGCATGCAGCGGCAGCTGCCATGACTCCGGCCGCACCAAGCCGCGGCAGCCCGGTGCTTGTGCCTGCGCCCAGCAGCCAGGTAGCAGCTGCAGCAGGCAGAGGCGCCTCAGGGGGGAGTGGAAGTGCTGGGGCCAAGGCTGGTGATGTCATTCTGGGCGGGGCAGACCTAGTTGCAGAGCTGGGCTGCCAGGATGTGGAGCAGGCATGGGAGAAGATTGGGAAGCTTGCCCGCCCTCAGGCCCAGGTGGGCATGCAGGGTCATATGCATGCACGTTTGATATGGCACATGATTACACTCACTACCTGCATTCTATATTTCTGTTGGAGAAAAACAGACTTGGAACGGATTTCGATACAAAGGCGTGCCTTCTGCAGGAGCTGTTCAGCAGAGTGTTTGGTTATCCACCAGACGTCAGGCGGGATACTCTGAAGCTGCAAAAGCGGCTCAGAGGAGGTGAGCCTCCTGGGATGCAGCGCATGCAGTTATGAGATTGACAGCAGGTGTATCTGGTGTGCAGTGCAGCTGGGTCTGGTGCGCAGTGCAGCTGCTTTATGGTGGCAGGAAGCGCAGCACACGCATGGCGACTGCTTGTGGCCCTCAGATGCCAAAGGGACCGACGACTCATGCTACCCTACTGAGTGCACCTTGCCTGATGCCGCAGCCCTTTCCCTGCCAAGCGTTGCCAACTCGCCCAGCGTGGCAGCCAAGCCTCCCCTACATCCACTGCCAGCACCAGAAACGGACATGGTTGGGGTATCCCAGCCAAAGGCAGCAGCAGCAACGATTTCCAAGGCAAGCAGCACTAAGGTATCTGACAGCGCAGCAGAGGGCAAGGGAAGGACAAGAGCAGCAGCGGACAAGGCGCCCGCGGCAGCAAGGGGCGGGCGCATCACAAGGCACAAGGGGCTACAGCAGGGCGCACCAGAGCAGCAGCCCCTGCCCAAGCGGCAGAAGCAGTCAGCATCTGAGCCGGGGAACTCATCTCTTCAGCAACAGGCACAGCAGCAGCCGGAACAGGAGCGGCCACAGGCAACCACGCCTCCCATGGTTGCTACGCAAGGCAGCGCAGGGGCGCAGTTGTCTCCCAGTGAAGTGTTGCGCTTGCTTGAGGCAGACAGCGTGGATGCCGGCAGAGCCATGCTCTGGAAGATGAAGGTGGATCAGCTGCAGGTGGGGAGGCATGCAGGCATGGTGCAAGGGGCAGGCGGTGTGCCATATGGCAAAGAGATGTGGTTCAACCCACAGCACTGCTTGGTGCAGGCATGGCAGCTGCCCTCTTCGACTTGCGTTTCTGGGACCATGCGGCAACGGCCAGAGGAAAAGCAAGCTATATGGAATCATGCTTATGACAGCTTCTCCTTGTCTTTAATTACAGGTTTTGCATGCCAAAGTATTTGGCAAAGCATTGGGCAGCCTGCCTCGGATCACTCTCCGCAAGAATCTGGCGGAAGGTAAGTAATTATCAATAGCATCGAAAGTCGAGAAGCAGCTTTGACTTCCTTTGTCACACTAATACTACAATAGTCTGGATATGCTTAACAATTGTCAATGCGTCCTGCTGCAGCGATGGCTGGGGAGAAGGCGGAATACTGAGCAGCAGACGGATTATCAACAGTGAAAATGCGGCACAAAATATGAAGCCATGAGCAGCAGAGTATTAAGCACCATCATACAGATGTAATATGTAATAACACCTGATATAGCAAGCAATACCGTTGTCATGCCAACACAAGCAGGAACAACAGAACACATTTGGGCAAGGCCGGCAACATCTCAGACCTGGACCATTTGCACACACAGTCAGTGCATTGCCCACAGCCCAGCCCAAGTGCAACCCCATCAGGTGTGCACCTCACACTTGAAAATGTGCTCGCTGCCCAGCAGTGCCGCATACTGCTCCTTCTCCCCCTCCTCAACCCGCGGGCTGTACCACTTCCCCACCACGGCCAGCACCTCAGCGCCCCTCCCCACGGCCAGCCCATTCACTGCGCCACCTGCCGCAGCAACCGCAGCTGGACCCTGCCGCTCCTCCCCAGCCTCCCCCGCCACGGGCGAGATGGGCCGGCTGGGTGCATGGGGGTGGGTCCCGGAAGCAGGCTCAGCGCTGGGCATGGCAGCCTCTAGCACCTCTATCCCCGTGAGGAAGTCCTCTGGGCCTCCGTTCTCCCCGTCCCCATTGCCTGCCGAGACAAAAGGGCAGCACAAGTGAGGCAGCAAGTGAGGCACACATCAGTCAGGGGTCCCCGAAGGCGCCCCATGGCTCTGCAGTATGTGGCTCCGCAATATATGGCCAGGAGATGCACACTGAGCATGTAGGCTGTCCCAGTCACTTGACAGCAACCAGCATAAAATCATCTTATAAGGAGGTCCCCGATTTGGCAGCCTACCCTGGGATGCCTTGCCTTTAGCTCCTGCTCGGCTTGCTCGGTTCTCGGCACTATTTGATCGCAGCGCTTGGTCCACAACGAAATCAGAGGCAGCAGTCATGGGGTTGCGGTCAGAAGGAGTCACCCTGCAGGCAACACATGCCCTCCACAGTAACCACAACGCCACAAGTCAATTGATGATTTTCGTGTATGTAAAGAGGGCAATGTCCTCTATGTCAAGGTGGAACCCCACCACAATCAGGGGATGATGATCATATTTCCCACATCCTCCCTCCCTACAGCTACTAGTAATCCCTACAGATGCTAGCTTCAGTGGCATGACAATCAGACCTGTAACAAGCTCAGCAAGACAGCCCCAGCAGCAGCAACTGGGGCTGTGCGCAGGCGCTCTGGCCTACCTGTTTGCCTCTGTGCGCTCCCTGATCCGGTCAAACACGCTATGGGTCTCCCCAAGTCGCCATGACTGCAGAGAAGCCGAGCAAGCACACGGTCACAAGCAGGCAAGGGCCATAGCAAAACGCCAGGCTCAGCATGCATACCAACAGGCGGGGGGCACCCTGTCGGCCATTCACATAGCCGGGATGCTAAGCAGCAAAGGAAAATGCCTTGACTCGAGGCAGGGGCGTAAGGCCAATGCCGTTGGGGGGGTGTAGAAGCTCAAAGGGGGCACGCGCAGGTGGTGAGGCCTGGCAACCAACCTGCATTGCCCGCTGTTCCGGCTTGAGGGGCAGGTGGGTGGAGAGGAAGTTGAGCACGGTTGCGTTGATCAGGTAGATACCCAGGATCGGGTCCAGGCGTGGCTTCATCCGCAGCTTGCGCACAAGCCAGCTCAGGCGCTCGCTGAAGAGCGCCAGCGGGTCTGCAGCAGGCAGGCAACCAGGCAGGCCATTGGGCAGAGGCCCGGGTTGGCCTACTGACCAAGTCCGAGCAGGCAAGGCAGCCGCAAGGCAGGGCTGCCACCTGGAACCTGCCGGCGTGGCTTGGCAAACCAACGAGACCCTGGCCTTGGTATAATGTGGTTAAGTCAAACGAACACCGTGCCTTGGCCTGACGAGCATAGCAGACGACTGAACATCCCTTTGACCCGCCCTAGAACCAGACAGGGCTGTAAACTGCCACAACAACCTATCCCTGCCTGCTGCGCATCCTGCTCTCCCCCTGTCTCACCTGCAAAGGTGTTGTGGGAGGAGCCGCTGACTACCAGCAGCAGCGACCCAGCCCCGGCACCCTCGGCACCGTTGCCCTTCCTGCACACAACACAAAGCCACGAGGACGGCGTGCCTTGTTCCAGCCCCTTCACCACACTCCACAGTTCTGCTCTGCAGCTGCCCGCCTAGCCGCACCCTCCCCCGAAAGCATGGAAGGAGGGGCCCAGTGCCCCGGGGGGTGGTGTGTGTGTGGTGGGG
>BBXU01000914.1:0-16218 GCA_001598975.1 Parachlorella kessleri | reverse complement strand
GGGGGGGGTAGGTTTGGGAGGTGCAGTCATGGAACCGAGGTTAGTGATGGGGAAGCGTTGTAGTGAG
Source organism: Parachlorella kessleri (assembly GCA_001598975.1). Lineage (NCBI taxonomy): Eukaryota > Viridiplantae > Chlorophyta > Trebouxiophyceae > Chlorellales > Chlorellaceae > Parachlorella > Parachlorella kessleri. The sequence continues at coordinate 16,151 of BBXU01000914.1, read as the reverse complement.
GCTGTTGGATGAGTGGTGCTCCTAGCACCTTTGGCAAGGTGTTTGCCCCGGCTCCTTCTTGCGTGCCCCTGTGGGAGGGTGGTGTTTCCGCGAGGGAGAGTTGTGGCTGGATGATTAGTGACCATGGAGCAAGGCAATTGTGTAATCAGACCCGGCCCGATGTCACAAATGCCTATGTCCTGTGGTTGTTCCAAACCGGTGATTATTTCCCAGAGTGGGTGATCACGGGACGCTACTAGTGACGTGTGCATTCGTGTGGGAGGGTGTGAGCACAGGCGTCCTTCCAGGGTGAGTTACTGCAACGTTGGAGATATGTTTTTTTCCCCAAGCGTGGGGCCATTCTGTTAGGGGGGTTTGCTTATGATCTGGTGATTGCCATCACACTGCCGTGCCGGTGCAGGTTCCGCTTCTATGCGGAGGCAGCCAACCTGATGGAGAAAGAGCTTGGCGCCCCCCTACCCAATCGCGTACCTGCACCCGTCTAAAACCATCAACCCTAGGGGCCACGGTGCTGAGTGGAGTAGGACAGGTGACGCTGGATACCATCTTCATTTGAGCAGGAGTATCAGCAACTTTGCTAGTACGGACAGGGCGTTGCCAACTGCTGTTGTCGGTGGGCATGTGTATATTAGTCGTGCAGGTTGTGTGTGACAAAGCAGCTATTTGAGTGTCTAGCTGGTAGGCTTGGCAACGGGGTGTATTGCACTGTGGCTTATGTGTTGATGTCACCCTGTAAGATTCATGTGCCAAAAGTTGAAAATTTTGCTTTGTTGCACTACCACGTTAATCCATTCTGGCTACTGGGGCAAACATGATAAGAGTTTAGTGCCCAGGCTCTGTAGAAGACCTTTGTGCCGCTATAGTGAGCAATTATGTTCCTGACAACCGGCCTCCCATTTGAGTCTTACGCATCATCTTCGTTGCAACTGCAACCTACAGGAAGTTGATGTGTTTTAAAGTAAGCCGAGCATGTAGCTGATGGCAGACAGCCTTTAACACCGCTTAAGCATGTGGACTAGGAACAGCAGACGACATTGAAGAAATAATGATGAACAGGGCCCCATCACTACCTGATTTTGCAAGCGGCTGATTGAAAACACAGATACCCAGCCCATGGGTGTATTACACCATGTGAGCATGTGTATGTTCAAAACGTCCTTCAGCTCATTCACACAACCATCTGGATGTCTGATCAACAATCACTATTCACTTGGCACCTTTAGCCAGTGTGCAATACTCAAAGAAGTTGGGTTTCCAAAGAGGCGCAGCCAGGAGGGAACTATTATTCAAAGGAAGGTATAAACCAGCATTCCAGTGCCTACTGCCAGGAATCATGTCTCTGGGTGATAGCAGCTCCCTCCTTGCCTCCACCCTCTTCCTCCCCAGCCGTCGCATCCCTTGCAGCATCAGCCAGCAAGGCGGAGTCTGCGGTGGACACCCGCCGCAGCAGCAGCGGTTCCAACAGGTCCATCTGCTCCTGGATGCCCTGCGTCAGCTGCCGGCTGCGGCGGTGGGGCGGTACTGGCGGGAGCCCGCTGCGGCGCTCCGCTGCCACACGCTCCTTGGCCGCTGCCAGGGCAGCCGTGGCAGCTGCCGAGCCATGGAGACTGCCCCCAGGGCCCCTGCCGCGCAGCGCCCCCACGCTGAGCACGCTGCTGCCGCCAGCCTGTGAAGCGGCAGCCGAGCCATCCTCTCGTGGGTGGTGGTGGTGCGCCAGCAAGGCGGGTAAGGATGGTGCTGAGGCTGCTGCGGCCGCTGCTGCTGCTTTGGTGCGCGGGGAGAGCGCTGCTGCGACTGCCTCTATGTCGGCAGTGGTCAGGCCGGCTCCCCCGCCATTCGGGGTGGGTGGGGTGCTCTTGGGCAGGCCAAAGGTTACCCTTGCCTGGCGCTGCTGCTGCCCGACTGCATGGAACGGGCGGGAACAGCACAATAAGGTGGGTTACTGATGCATCGGAGGAAAGACTTCATCTCTGACATGGCTTCAACACCGCCCCATGCTGCTTCATGTATTTGCGAGCCAGTTGGCAAGCAACTCTACTGCACATGCACAGCTTCTTTACGGCCCTGCCAAGGTGCCGCCACGCCTCAGGCACCACATATCAGCCATGCCAGCCAGCAAGCTGCTAGGCCCCAGGCACCCACCGTTGCCAGCTGCCGCGGCCGACGCGGCCACCGTCTCCCCAGCAGCGCTCGGGACAGTTGGCCCCGCTTTCCCCGCCGCCGCTGCTGCTGCTGCGCCCGCCGCCGCCACTGGCTCGGTCACAGTCACCACCACGCTGTCCCCCTCTGCCGTCTTTGCCGCATACACGCTTTGGAACACCCCCGCCTCGGCTGCGTGCGTCCCCGCTGCCAGAACCTCTTCCAAGCTGGGGTCGGGCCCAGAGGAAGCAGCCCTGAAGGGTGCCGCGATCATGAAGGCAGCTGAGCCTATGCGCGGCACCATGTTCCTGGTTGGCAGCACCCGCCGAAGGTGGGCGGGCAGGCCGCGGGCCAGCAGCGCCGCGTTGACGCGCTCGGAGTGCAGGTTGTCGATGAACTGGTCGGTCTCGTCCACGATCTCCGACTGCAGCAGCTCCTCCAGCACGTCTTCGATGGTGATGATGCCGATCGCCTCCATCTCTGCAGCAGCGGGGGCAGCGCCAGGGGTTGGGGTGCGGCGGGGGCACTGGGGGCCCAACAGTTGCCAAGGGGCGCACACACTGCCACATGGCGGGCTAGCTTAGGATCCTGAGGATATTGTCCAGGCAGGCCGCAAAGCTCATAGTCAAGACGTATGTACATGCATGCGGATCACCACTTCGAGAAAAGGCTTACAATGTATCTGGCAGGAAGACCCTACGCATGACGTGCGGCAGGTCTACACCACATTCAATCTCACCCGAGGGCTCATACTCTCGCAGCGATGCTTGGGGGCTGGCGGGGCAGCTGCAGTCTGAGTGATCCTGCGGACACACACAGCTGGAAAGGGCGGGGTCAAGGTGCGCTACAGTCTACATACTGCCAAGCCATCCGAATTATCCAGCTGGTTATGAGCGCCATGTCTGGCCTTGCTGCTCCATGAGGGGCCCCCGTCTACTCCCTGCCATGCCCCGTGCAGCGACCTCCGCTACAGCCTCCAGTTGCAGTGTGTACCAGGCCTTCCTGCCACCGTTCAACTCCCGCTCACTCACCACAGACATGTCGTCAGAGTCGACGTCGAGGGACATGTGTGCCGCCCGGTGCTCCTCCTCCTGCCTGCGCCGCCGCGCCGCCACCTCCCGCTGCCGCCGCTCCACCGCCGCGGCCGTGGGCTGTGTCAGGACCGCCATGTGCGACCGCCCGATCTCAAACAGCTTGAGCATGTCGTACATGGGGGTGTCTGCGGGGAGAGAGGGGATAAAGCAAGATGAAGCATGTCCTGGGGTAGCGGGTATAGATAAGGGGGGCCCCAGGCTGGGGGCACCGAAGCGCGGGACACGCGAGCGTGAACAGCCAGGAAATGTGGTGCGGGATGCTAACTGCACCTCTACTGCAGCTGACAGGCCAGGAAAGTGCGGCAGGCGCGCGGCCACGGGAACGGCTGTATTACTTCGCTTGATCCACAATCATTCCCAGCCCTTGCTCTGCTGGCACAGGCCCCGCCCCATCACAGCGTAAAGCTTCCAGCAGCGTGCGCTGAGTAATACCTCTGCCCAGGACCACCGTCACGGACAGCAAGCAGTACCGGCTACCTCATCCCCTCCCCCATCTCTCACACCTGCCCGCAAGTAGGGCAGCGACCGTATTTTGATCTGCCCCACAGGGGTCCCCGCATCCTTGTCCACGAGGATCAGCTCCTTCACCAGCAGGATCCCCAGTATCTCGCCCCTGCGGCGACCAAGCAAGGAACCGGGCGAGCTTAGCAGCATGCCTCGGGAGCCCACTCTGTGGTGACATGGGTACACAAGGCCTAGCAAAGGGCATAGCTACTGATATGTCATGGGGCGTATGGCTCGTGCCTTTGCTTAGCTGGCTGGCTGGCTGGCTGGCTTCATAAGTCAGCTCGAGTCCTCTCGAGTACTGGGTGATTGCAGGCCATCGCTGCCAGCCAGCACGATTGACCAACTTCCAGCGCCTCTTTTAAGAAGATGACCGCATGCCCCCTATCCCTATCTCCCAAAACCCCACCCCTCGACGTACCACATGCACCCACCAACCTGTTTCCCGGCCTGTGAACTGGAATACGGCTGTGACCAGAAGCCAGGATGCCCGTGAGGGTTCCCTCATCAAGTGCCGCGTCGGCAGGCAGCATGAACACCTGCAGCACAGGGCAGCACGCAAGATGAGGGGCAGGTCAGGGCTGAGGGTGCGCCCTACTTGCATGCCTCAAACATAATTCTGCTTTGCTGATTGACGCAGCTGCCAACCTCCAAACTGCTGTCTGACCCCTCCTTGTCATGTGCATTCCAGCTTAAAACAGGTATAGCAGCAAGCAGAGGCAGTGGGGCAGGCTTGTAGAGGGAGGCCCTTGACTGGGTTGCAGCTTCTTTGAATGCCACCTGGCCACCTCCTTGCCCTTGGGTGCGGTACATTGGACATCTTGCACCTTGAGCCACGCATGCATGGACATATGCACATGTGCCCTTCACGCCCCTACTGCCCGCCCTTTGGTTACCAAAGGGCACTGGGAGCCTCTCTTCTCGCTCACCCGCTGGTCACCCAAGGGCACTGCTATCCCCCAGGTCGTCTCACCATGTCCATGGGCGTCATGGCCGACTTTGCTATCTTGTGTGTCATGTCCAGCGCCCCCTTGATGATATTAACCTCGTCCGCGCTCAGCACCCCGCCAAACTCCAGGCCCTCCTTGTGGATGTCCACCAGCGCCTTGAGCTCAGCACGCCTGCACAGCACAGCGGGCGCAGCAGCAGCATGTAGGGCACTGTCACATGTCCACCAGCGCCTTCAGCTCAGCACGCCTGCACAGCAGCAGCGCAGCGGGCGCAGCAGCGGGCGGTGTCACATGTCCTCACGCTGCCCCAGGGGCCGTGCCCCCTTGACCGTGTGGCACGCCAGGGTACCGGTACAACCATTGCTCAAAAAAGCTGCCCGGCTCGGTGTGACTCGTTGCCTCATCAACTACAACCTGCAGAACATCCCTGCACCACCGGGTGTACCTGAAGAGTGCTGAGTGCCTCTCCCCCAGCACCCTGTCCAGCACCCAGCCAATGGGCCAGGAGATGGGCCAGGTGGCCCACATCAGCAGCCGCACAAAGGGCGCGGCGGTGGCCCCGATCTGGAGACCATAGCGTGAGCACAGCGCTTGCGGGATGATCTCGCCTGCATGGGGTGTGGGCAGGGTCAACTAATGCAGGCAGGCAGGTGCAGGCAGGGGGGCGAGGGAGTGAGCTGCTGTGAGTTTTTTGCAGTCCAAAGAGCAGGATATGCAGGGGTTTCACTTGGGTGTGGCACAAGAGGAGTCTAGCGGGAGTGGCAGACACGAATCCCCAAATTGGGCAGCTGACAGGCATAATCACTACTGTTGGTGTGCCCTTGAGTTTGCCAAGTCGGAGCACACTGTAGGCCCTGCCATGCCTACCTGGGCCCCATGAGCCACACCCACTCACCAAACAGCAGAACAACGGTTACCGAGACGAGCACAGCCGTAACAGGATCTGCTAGCCGGTCAAGGAAAAGTGGCAGAGCCTGCAACAGGGAAGCAACCACCCGGGCCTTAAGTCGCATGGCTAGCAATTGTCAACCACACCGCCGTTGTGTTGCATAGCAAGCAAAGCGACAAACATGTCTCAAAGGGTCACAGCTTGGTATGTGTCAGGCAACAATTTGACAGCCAGCACCAGGAGAGCACAAGGCCGTGGATGACCACACCCAAAGGTAGCCTAGGCACACCACTGGCAGCGCTAACCCCCGGCTAACCCCCGGAAACATGCATGAAGGTGTTGCTAGCATAATGTTCGTACCTCCGCAGCAGCTGCATTGCACACCAGCAGTGTCACCAGGAGGACATGCGGCCGCTGGAGCACCTGCATGCATGGCACGCACTGGTCGGCAGCCCGCCCACACAACTGCAACTGCATGCCGCCGGGTGCAGGTCCTACATGGCCGCTCCATCGGCCTTCTAGTGCCATAGGTATGAGGCGGATTGCCTCACTAGCAACAGGCTGCTGGAACATATCTCCAACAATGGGTGCCCTGCCAAATGCCAAGCTACCCACCGGCATGATCCTCTCAGCACACTTTTTCTGGGTTGAGCTGCCACTCCGCTTCAATATCTGCAGCACTCTCTCAGGTTTCTTTTGTAACACGCGCTCTCTGGGCTGTGGGTGCCTTGGTCAGTCAACCAACGCAGGCTGCAACACAGGCCCCTGAGAGCAGGGTGTCTCCAAAGCCTGAACAGCAAGAGGCCCCCCACCTCCCAGCAGGAAGTTATGCGCGATCAATTTTACACAACATTAGCTGCTTCGCCGTTGCCTACCGGGGGCCTGACTGCACATGCCTGGGGCAGCGAGGTTTTGAGGTCAAGCACCACTGTGCAGCAGTCCTTTCCCAACCGCTGCAGAGAATCCCTAGGCCCAGGGCAAGCAGCAGAGCAACACACCTCCAAGTCGACTGTGTCCAAGCTGAGCAGCCCCAGTGTGAGTCCGCTCATGCACCCCGCCATCGCCACCAGTGCCACACAGCTGGTGATGTAGAGCCAGAAGGTAAAGTCATCTAGACCTTCGTCGTCATCATCATTGGGTGTGGCCAGCCTGCACCTCAGACGCCGTTCGAAAAGCCGCCAATCATCATGAAGGCAAGTTCACCCCTGGTGCTGGGCTGCGACCTTGTGCTCAAAAATACCTGGCCCAGCTGTGGGAATGCGCCAAGGCTATTGTTAGCCAGCCTGCTATCGGGACTCCCATGGGTGGCGGAGAGTACTGTGTGCCTGCAAAACTATGTGCACACTGCTACAGTCATGTCATAGCGTACACCCCTGTCACCATCGTCCCAGTCAATCAGGTCTGTTATTGTAGTGGGGGAGCTGGGAGGTGGCAGACGGGAGCATCTTTTGTTGTAAACTGATCATTAGTCAGCGATCTCTGGGCGCGAGATTCCGCAGCATGCCGGAGTCATGCGCAACTGTCGCTTTGCCAGGCTCCCACACACAGTCACCGTTGCACTGTCCTTGCCGTGGTCAGATCTCAAGGTTGCGGTCACGCCGACTTTGAAGTGGAGCAAACGCTGCCTCCTCATGTTACATAGGGTTCGTTAGCACTAGCCCCTCCTACAGCAAGTCCAGTGGCATCCCTGTCAAAGTGAGACTGGCACACGTCCTGCTGCAGCAGCTTCTGAATCCAGGCAGCCAGGTTTGAGGTGCGAATTCGAGTCAGCTACAATGCCGCCTTTCACAGGGGCAGCTGAAGGCTGACAAGTTGGACCCCATGTGGCACTTTATAGGCAGCGCAGTTTGCCAGCAGTATGTCTACCTCGGAGACAGCCAAGTGGCTCTTGCAGTCCAGAAGCAGCAGCGTTCATCACGGTTTTGAGCCGTTCACAATATCATCTGATTGGCCCAGTCTGGTGAGTTGTCTTCCTGGGCATGAAATGGTACAGTCATAGCCTAGGAGAAGCTGCATGCGTGAAAAGGACCCCTCACGCAGACCCCACACCACTTGATGTTTCCCTTAACCAGAACATTTGATATCCTCCACCATATCACAGTTACACAGTGCTGTTGCATTCCCTCGAGCGAGGGCAACGTGGCATCGCAATACTGGGTGCACACATGGCTGTGCATGTGAGAGAGCTCAGGTCTGCTTGAACTGTATGGCAGTGGGGAGCATATGGCTCGTTAACCCCAGGCTGCCAACGCACAACCTGAGGCACCCACCTGCCCCTCGTGCCTCAATTTTACATAGCAGTGAGGGGCCGGCTGCCCTCTCCTTCCATACACAACTGAAGCAACTGTAACTAACCGCTGCATAAACAACTGACTTGGGGCCCCCCTTGCTGTTGAGGCCTGGCACAGAGCCACGCTCCTCAAACTTGCCAAACTCCCGGGGCATTCCCGAGCCCCTTCAGTGGAAGCACGACTGGAGTTTTAAAGCCTCTCCTCCTTTGCTATCAGGCCTAAGCCTTCGCAACTGGCGCGTCCAAACGCCCTGTCATGTCATGCCCCGTTCAAGTGCCCGCCGAAGTGCAACCTTGAGCCCACTATAAGCGAAAGAGAGGAGCAGTAAGGTGTAAGCTGTCACTGTGCCAGCATACATCCTTCACTAGTATGGCGGGAACCAGACACTGAAAGCAGCCACCACCATCAGGATGGCCCTTTTTTGCTGCGGGCGGCGGAAAGCACCAAGGTGGGCCAGACTCTTGTTATCAGTGCACGTCGTTCAGCTGGCCGCCGCATCCCTGAGCCTGACAGGGCCTGTCTGAGTGCAGATGGCGAAGGACAAGTCTCGCTCCGCCGAGGTGGTGACCCGCGAGTATACCATTAACCTGCACAAGAGGCTGCATGGCATAACCTTCAAGAAGAGGGCTCCTAAGGCCATCAAGGAGATTAAGAAGTTTGCCCAGGTAGGCTGGCGACGTTGTACGTGACATGGGAGAGTCATGCACGTCACTGCCGGCGGCCGGGGTGGTACCAGGCGGGGGCAATCCTCTACCAGGGCAGTGGCAGCCTGGCTTGGCCTGGGGTATCCCTCATAGTTGCCACTCTTGGCAGGGACACTTTGGTTCCAAGGTGTGCCATCATAGCTCTGAGGGCTAGAGATATCCTCAAGATTACGTAGGCAGTGCTTATTAAGAAGGGGTGTGTTTGTCCGTGCGTTGGGGGCGGGGCGAGGGGGGGGGGCACGCAGACTATGTTGGGGACAGGTGGCCGTATACTGGGCTGGCACAGGAAGTCCAGAACTGGCAAGTAGTCGCTAACCTTGATCCGGGGTATTGACCTTGCTTTGACCTGCTTGTGGTGGTGCAGCAACAAATGAAGACCAGCGACGTGCGCGTGGACGTCAAGCTGAACAAGGCTGTGTGGAGCCAGGGCATCAAGAACGTGCCCAACCGCCTGCGCATTGTGATCCAGCGCAAGCGCAACGAGGACGACGACGAGAAGGAGGAGATGTTCTCCCTGGTCACCCTGGCCGAGGACCAGAGCAGCAAGGGCAAGGGCGTGGTGGTCCTGGAGGCATAAACACACACACGCGCCTCGCGGGGGGAGCTGCCGCAGCAGCCAGCTGGCAGGTTCCGTGCCTGGGGATCGCGCTGGGCCTCGCGTGGGCCTTGCCTTTCAAACGGTTGGTGTGGGCGGCGTTTCTGGCGGCGTTTAGGGTCTCTTGCAGACCCTTGGTCGTTGTGCAGGCCCCAGATGTCGCTGTATCGAACCCAGCTGGCGGTGCCCTGTTGCGGTGCTTCTGGCTCACTGTGGTTCTGAGGCAGCAGTGGCAGGGTTGCCAGAGTGTGTCTTGCACCTGTCGGTGTTGCACGCGGGGTGCAGCACTTACGTAGCTGGGACGCCACCTTGTAAGTTTGATTGTTCAGTGGTGGAACTAATAAGAAAGGAGGTGCAGATGGGTTTGCAGGCCGGCTCTCAGTTGCATGGTCTGCATGCGTGGGCGACTCACTCCAACACAATACAACCCTACGGCTGGTCAAACGGCCCTGCAAACTGGCAGCTTTCTGGTCCAGTGCTGGCCGCAGTCGGCCGCATGGTACAATCCCAGGAATGGCCTCGTCTGATGAGCGCTGCAGGGTGTAAGGATAGGCAGCCTGAAGTTCGGGCGAGTGCCCATGCACCAACAGACTCCAGCGACTGGATATTGCACATATGACCGCTGCGAATGCAACCTGCTAGACCATGTCCACAGCTGCTGCCTACCTTGCCGCACTAGCCCAAGTAGCAGGGTCCCTTTCCGATGGAAAGACTTTTCCGAGACGTTACAAGATTACTCGCCACCTTGACCAACTACAAGATTTTCGCTACAGGTATAAGAACAAGCACGCCGCCTTAGTCAGGTGCACCACCATCTCAGACCGCAGTCTATGCCGTCATGAACAAAACAGTAAAAGCAGCTGCATTAAAACCTTGAGGCTGATGCACCCTGCGGCAATGTACCTAACATGGTAGTCTGGGCCCCAACAGAGTTGTCTCGAAGTCAAGCCAGAGATCCAGATGCACACAGCAAAATCAATAGCGCATCGATGTGCGAAGGGGAACTTGCACTCAAGACATGTTACAAAAAGTAGCCAGCGCACACAAAACAATCAAGCCAAAGGAAGCCAAGGAATAGAAGGGGTTACCATGTAACTAGGCCCAAGTACAATTTACAAGGAAGCGCAAAAGATTTCAAGACCGTAACAGAGCTTGACAAGGGGACGCGATGGTAAGCAGCTGACAAGTCCCCATAGCTAAAAGCTACACCCTCAGTACACTACACTGCCAGTTCGCCTGGTGATGAGAACCACAACCCACCCTGTGGTTAGTCAGCCTTGCACAGTGCAGCTGCTTCACGCCTCTGCCGCCGCTGCGCCCTGTGCTTCAAGAAGATGGGCAGCAAGGCGATCAGTCCGACTCCTACCCCTGCAGAGGGGGCAAGGGGACCATGGGACGCGTGAAGCACAGGGCGTGATCACAGGGGGCGGCGCTGCAGGGCCACCCTCCACTGGCTCACCTGCCCAACCCCACTGCAAGGTGTGGCATGGAAGGATAGACACATGTACGGCTTCATGTGAACTGCAGCACACTACATCGCCTCACATCGGGCACAACACCTATACCAAACCACCGGCACAGGAAGCGCAGCTGTGGGCACACCCCCAGTGTTGGGCCATAACTCGCCTATCCCAAGCATCTTTGGGTCGTAGAGGTCCCTCAATGATTGCAGCTCCCCCAGCCGGCTCCCGGCATTGACCGCCACAAAGTTGTTGGGCAGGCAACCAAGCAGGGTACCTGCGGGGAAGACAGACCATGGCAGCAGCCGGGAGTTGGATACGAGTTGCCATCGCCTGCTTGCGGCCCGCAAAATAATGCAACCGGCCCCAAGGTGCCGTGGCAAACAGATTCTAGTTGCAGGCATTCAAGCCGCTGTCTCCGCTCCATTGCTCATGTACTTGCCATGCCCCAGGCCTGGCTAACTCAAGCAGACATTAGATGGATGGCGCCACAAAAGAACTGTCGGATGGCCTATGCCATGCCTGTCGGGCAAGCAGCCCTCCGGCGCACCTAGGGTGAAAGGCATCAGGGGTACGCCCACGATGGGTGACGCCACGTTGATGAAGGTATTGGGGAGGATGGGGGTCACGCGCAGGAAGACAATGTAGTTGAGCATGTCCCGCCGCCTGGCAGCCACCTCTGCCCCGTACCGCTCAAGCTGCCCCGGCCACACGGCATGCGCCAGGCGGTTGCCCAGCAGCCATGACAGGCAGTAGCAGCTGCACGCGCCCACCGTGCTCACCGCTGCGGCACACATAAGTACCCAAGGCGGGTCAGGGAGGCTGGGTGCCAGGCCACAGGTGTGCTTGCGAGCGGCAGTAGGTGGTGTATGTGAGTTCAGTGCAGGGACAGCAGCACGAGCAGTATGTACGTGGTGGCTCGTGGAGAGCTGGCAAGCACGGTGTGGGCAATGCAATTTAAAGGGGTGGCAGGCAGCAAAGACTGCAGCGCGCTTGCTACCAGGAAAAACCACAGGGACATGTGCCTGCCACACAACCCTCATACCCAGGAGCTATTCGCACCTGCTACCAATAGCCAGCCACGCCTCACGCCATACAGCGCCCCTGAGAGGATGCTCAACGTGAGCGTGCCAGGGATGGCAAACGTCTGCATCAGCACGTACGACAGGCACAGCCCGGACAAGACTGACACCTGCACACGCAAGCAAGGACCTCCACCTGAGGCATGCGCGCATATGCGTCCAGTGTTCTCCTGCTGTCTTGCAACCACAGGTGCTTTGCCTGTTGGCCAGGGGTTTACCAGCACTTACCGGGTTCACCGCTGCATAGTTCAAGAGGACGTCGCGCTGCGCCACAAGGTGGTGGACAGACCTGGGCGGAAAGTAACGGAAGGCCTCCCTCTCCTCAGGCTGCACATATAGCAACACACTGAGACTAGGTGGTTGCCAGCACTGCTGACTGCTCCAAGCCGCAGCATCTGAGTTGTGCAGAATATGAACCTCGCTGAGCACCACTTCTCCGAGCGGCTTGACGCACCTGCAGTGCCGGCATCTTCATCACAAACACTGCAAGGCCGCCCCCAAGAAACAGCAGCAGCGAGAGGGCCATGATGACACTCTTTCGGGCCTCCTTGTAGACTCTGTAAGCCACAGTGTGCTGCCCGGCTAACTCTGTCACCGCTGTCATGTTGCCACAGCTCGTGTGGACGCGAGGAAAGGCCCGCAGGTCGGAGGAACACATTCAAAACAAGCACCGCTGCAGGCTTTCACTTTCTCGCCGTATGCAGTCAAGGAGTCTGCTTGCAACTTGACAGGTTGAAACATGTGCTGATCTGCCACGTGTCATTCCAGGGGGTTTCTTACAATTTCACAGCCCTTGGAGCTGGGGCTATTGGGTTGAGATGGAAACGCACGTGACAGGAAGGGGTCTGTTGATTTTGTAATCTTATCTTGTCCGCAACTCAATGAGAACAAGCAAATCTATGTTCTCCTGGGAGTTCGCCCGCTAAGCTGAGGGGCCCCACTAGAACTCAGGTCAGCATGCAGACCGCGTCTTCCCTGTGCTTACTCTGGCGGATTAGCTTTGTCAGTATGTCAGCAGAGCTCTATCCATGGCAATAACCACGGCTGCATGGCAGGTATCCCAGCTGCATGGCAAGCATCACAGCTACAGATTATTCTAGCAGGGGAGCCCAAGCTGCCGCTGGTACGCCTCGCTGTACGCTGGGTGTGCAGCCTTTGCAGAGGAGCACGCCAAATACACTCAAGAAGACATGAGCAAAGAAGAAAGAATGTCGACAGCACAACGGCACTGAACAATCTACAAGCTGAACACGGACGTTGTGCAGGCCATGGCATTATACACGAGCACCCCGCCCACAGGCACAAATTGGTGAGTGATGAGCTTGATGGCTTCCTGACTGGCGATGGCGCCAACCACGGCTGCCACACACTGCAGCTCGCCAGCACCCCACCTGTAGGCAGAGCCAAGCCGCAGGGTAAGACATGTGGTACAGGCACAGCATGGTGCAAAGCACAGCCCTGGTCCAAATCATTTGGTGAATGCCTCTGTCCAAACTGCCTAGTAGACAGGTAGTGATGGCTGCAGAAACGATGTTAGCCCTCTTAGCACCGGCAAAAGAGGCAGATAGTAAACCAGCCAGGGGCTTGGTCAGTAGCACAGCATCCCCAGCGTATCCCCGCCCACCTAAAACTGCACTGCCCAGGACCCGCGGTTGACCCGTAAACAGTTCAAACCCTAACAAAGCAAACCTTGAGGCCAGGGTTGCAGAAGTGCTACGCCAGCATAACTTCTTGCCTAACGACCAGCCTCGCGCCGGTGGCCGGGTTCACACGCATGGAGTCCGTCCTCACTCCTCAGCCTCCAGCCCAACGCCAGTGGGTGAACCCACCTGCAGACCTCGGCAACAAGGTCGTCGCTGACAGCCGCCCCTGCTGCCCCGCACTCTGCCATCAGCGCATGTGCGGTGGACTTGAGCAGCGCAGCATCCTCCTCCAGCTCACTGCAGGCGGCCGGACAGCAAGTGGTTGTCCATTCTACTTGAGGCCTTGCAACAGCGTGCCGCTGCCTGACAATATGTCCTGTTTGTCCCCCTTCAAGCCATGTGCTTTGAACAGCAGCAGCAGCATTCCTTGCACCGGTCGCACACCTCGTCAGCAGCAGATATGGAAGGGCTGAACCCACCAGCCGCAGCAGGAGCATGGTCGCCTGCTCGCTCTCACCTGTCATACACCCCCGGATAGCGCTGGTACGTCTGCCGGAACCTGTCCACCGCCCGCAGCAGCACGTACAGCATGGCATTGGCGGCGGTGTCTTCTCCCGCCAGCGCCTGTCGGAGGGCTCCAGCGTGGCAGCCGGAGGCGCTGGTCTCCTCCGCCAAGCTCCGGCACCGCAAAACCCTGAGCCAGGGGGCAGCAACGGGGGAACCAGGTGGTGGTGGTGGTGTCTTTTACATGCAAAGTTGCCAGGGGGGGTGGGTGGCAGCAGCCGGTATGGCCTGCCCATGGGTGCCACGCACTGCAAAAGGTGCCAACATACTTACAGCTCTGCTGTCATCCCTCATGCCCCGCCAGTTTCCGTACTCTCCAAGCGTGGTTGAGCCCCACTGAGGTGGAGCTGATCACCCGCTGCAACAGGCTGAAGCACCAGCCAGCAGCCAGGCTTCAAGAGGGTCAGAGGCGTCTCCTCCTGGCCCACCTGAGGTAGCGGGCGTTCTTGCACAAGTGCCTCACAGCCGCTGGAGCGATGGATGTGGGCTCCCGGCCCACGCTCTGCAGCAGCTCCCGTGTGTGCGCCTCGACTGCAGCCAACAACAGTGACTGCTGGCAAGTTGATGTCAGGCAGCCAATCCGTCGTGGAAGCGCGCGGCCCACGGACAAGGCCTTGGCCAGGAAGATATGATGTCTTTCCTAAGCACGGCTTTCCCCATTGCGCACACAACCACCCAGCAACCGTCCAAGAAGCCATTGTGGACCCCTGCCAACGCATCCTGGCTAGCTTTGCTGATTGGTACCGCTGTCTGTATTGCTTGTCACTGACTGAGGGCTGCAAACTCTAGCTCAAGTCTGGCACTTCTGACACCAAGCCGGCCTTACCCTGGCTAGCATCCACTTCTGCCTTTTCCCTGTAGACACGCTGCAGCTCCAGGTACAGCTGCGTGCTGGCATGCATGTCTGGGATGGATCCCTGCAGCAGGGAGGCAGCACAGGCGGCATCCAGCCAGGCAGGCACACATAGCACTCTGTCCCAAGAGACCTCCCCATGCAAAAGGTGCCTTAGCAAAGCACATGCAACGGACAAAGGAGACTAGACTGGGCGGTTTCTTGAATTTGTGCTCCCAGCTACTTGGCAGTGACACAGTCGCCGGCACACAAGTCCTGTTGCCGGCTGCCAGCCCCCGACCGCTGCCCTGCCCCGGCATAGTCTATGACTGGCCTACGCGGGTTGCCTCCCCTGGGTGCTCCGCCTTACCTCCTCTCCCGCATGGTGGTCCTTCCTTGCCGACCCACCCCAGCAGTAACCCTATCCACCCCACCCGCCTCCAAGGGGGTGGCCCCTCCCCCCCCCCCCCCCACAAGCATGCCAACCACCCCACCCACCTTCACGAGGGCAGCCACCTACCCCAGCAGTAAGCCACCTGCCCCACCCACCTATAAAGGGGCAGCCACCCCAGCAATAAGCCACCTGCGCGCCCCACCCGCCTTCACAAGGGCAGCCACCCACCTTTACCGTGGCAGCCCCCCCCCCCCCCTCCCGGGCAGTATGACATCAAGCCACCTGCCCGCCCCACCCACCTCCAGGGGCAGCGTGCCGTGCTCATCTAGGAAGCGCTTGAGGGCCGCAGCCAGTACCCAGAAGTCTGACGACGTGGCGCTCAGGCTGGTGCAGCACTCGTCCTCCAGAATGCTGCGGAGCTCGGAGGCTGCATGGGGGGCCGTGGAGGGCTAGCTTAACGTAACCCATCACGCATGGTGAGTGAGCCTTCCTGGTGGGGACCGCAAGTAAGGACAGCAGGCACGGCTGTGTAGGCAGCACCACCACCAGCTGGCAGTCTTGATGGGGCGCGCTTTCTTTTTGCAGTGGAACACGGCGCGAGACACACAGCGGAGCTGACACAAGTGAAAGAACCCCCGCTGGCGCTGCTGCCGACACTCAGGCCAACCAGGCTAGTGTCCATACAGGCGTCAGCACACACAAAGGTCTTAGGGATGTAAACCGGGCCTTAGGGGCCTCCATGAGGAAAAGAATATGGGAGCACTTACGTATGCTGGGTGGTGACCAAACTTTGTGTGCGTTGGCCACTGCTTCACTGAAGTTCTCCTCCTGAGCCAGGAAAGGGCGGCACGGGAGCTCGTCATATATGCTCACACGCAAGGGCCACGTTGGAATATGCTCAGCCGTGCTGGTGGCTTGTAGACATCCCGTACCACCCCATCTAGTTGTTTCTGCCAAGCCTAGGACAGCCCTTTCGAAAGTTCTAGGCTGTGCTACATGGAACAGATTGT
>BBXU01000913.1:0-149844 GCA_001598975.1 Parachlorella kessleri | reverse complement strand
CCCCCCTTCCCGGCATCATTCACCCAGGGGCTTTGTCAAGCTTTCACCGAAACACCTTAGAATACAGGCAGGCTGCCCGCACACAACATACAGCCACTGGCATACAACCCCTCCTAACTCATTCACGTCCAGGTTCACCTCAGTGAGTGCCCAGGCCTGCTCTTCAGCAGGACTATGAGAGACTCGCAGCCTGCCTCCTCACGTCCACACTGTGGCTATGTTGCAAATCCGAGCAAACCCCCCAATGCAACTCACATCCAGGGGTACCCCGTCAAAGTGCCGCTGCCAGGCCTTGAGCAGCCCCTTGAAGTCGTTCCTCTGGGCAACCGTCTTGGGCAGGCTGTCATGCTCCCCCCGCCACAGCTGCGCCGCCCGAACCAGCAGCACGGCTGCAGTTCCCAGGGGGCAGAGGACACCGGCGGTCACCTTCCAGCCATTGCAATGTACCTGCGCTTTGCTAAGCTTTACGGCCTGCAATGGCTTGCCTACCAGCCTGGGGCCTAGCAGCGGTCAGGGGCACCTAGGCATGGCCAGTGGCAATGGCAGCCGAGGGGCACATTGCGGTGGTGCATGGCTGCTGTCTCCAGAGCAGTTGCTGTCGCCGGCTAATGCGTGAGCCACAGCATTGGAAGAACTCTCCTCTCTGGCGTGCCCCAATACCAGCTTGCGGCAAGAGCATGCACGGCCCACAAGCATCTAGTGTCCCCCCAGGCTGGATCAACCGCCATGAGGTGTGCACATGGCTGGTCCCATGCTCCTCCTTGGCCCCTACATGTGCGCGGCAACCCACTGGGCCAGCTTTAGGTACCCCCGGGGCTCACCGTAGGGTATGTGGCTGTGCACGTGCTCCTCCGCATGTTCCAGGTCGAACCCGCCGGCATACTCTGCCAGCTGGGGCCACGGGTTTGCCAGCCTGCAGCAGCCCTGGGCTGTCGCTTGAGCGCTTTGAAGGCCGGCCGGGGGGCGCGTGCCGACTCGGAATAGCGGGGCATGCCCTCCCAACCCGGCAAGTGTGATGCCAGGACTCGCGGCAAGCTGAGTGCAAGTTTCATTCTTCTTTCCAGGCCAAATGGTGGTTTGTGAGCACTGCCAACTGCTGGGCAAGGCCTTCCTGAAGTGCCGGCAACCTATTGAAGACTTGCACGTGGGTTGGAAGCACCCATGCTCCAGCTAAGCATACCTGAGGTCATCTATTGTGTTGTCAGGCTTCGACTCTATCACACAGTGCTCCGGCACACATATCTGCAGAAGCAAGGAACCCGCCAAGTGGCTTGCAAGCTCAGGCCTCCCAATAGTTGCTCATGCTACTACATACAAAATCAATTCTGTGCACATTCCAAGGCCGCCCTCCCTCCTCCACCCCCCTCTCCCCGCCTCGCCCCAGCCATGCATGCGCTAGTTCCCTAGGCCAGGTCAGCAGCCGCTAGACGTGCGTATTCCATGCACATCTCCATGAAGAGTACTGGATGTACGCATAACAGTCTATTCAGGACATGACTGGGTCCGAGCTTCGTGCAAGGGGCAAAGAGCAGCCTGACTCACCCTCAAGTAACCCATGAGCCCATAAGACCGTAACAGGATCAGCTTGACCCCATACTCGCGGCAAATTTCATCCAGCGACACAGCGTCCGTCTCGCTAAGCTGCAAAGAAGTAATACTGACTGAGCTGCAGCAGCTTCAGCAAAGTCGGCTATCTTGAGAAAACAAATATCCGCTATCTCTCTGAGACATGCCGTCATGCTCAAGTGGCCTCCGAGCATGCGGCTCCTCACCAATTCCCCCCAGCCCTATGAAGTCACACTCGGCAACTAAATAATGACGTGCGTGCTAGCCAGCCCCGCCGAGCAACACCCATTGACCATGGCAAGGCAAGTGCTTGCTGCAGCCGGCTGTGGACGGGCAAATCCCGATCATTGCCATCCGTAGTAATGGCCCTCCCTCCCCCCCTACCCCTCACCTCACATTCCCGCCTAGCTCACCACCCCACCTGGGATGCCAGCACTAGGTTGAACTGCTTGAAGAAGGCAGGGTTGGAGGTGATGAGGGTGTGTGGGTCCTCATCCACATAGCTCCCAGCCACCGTCTCGTTCAGCTCGCTCATGCACTCCGTCACACACTGCAGGGACAGCCAGCCTCTAGATGCATCAACAGACTTGCCATGAGAGGTGCCCTCTAACCCAACCGGCAACAAATCCCAACAAGTGTACACCAGGGATCCCAATACAAACCTCGCAGCAGAGTGCCTCCCCTCAGTTTTAAATTTATCCCTCTTCAGCACAGAGACTGTTTACAGCGGCTGCAAATGCTACGCACCCCCCATGCAAGACCCCAGGGCTGTTCCCAAGCCTCCCGACACCCTGAGGATTACCTGCGCCCGTGAGCCGGCCAGCGAGTCAGCCGTGACAAAGAAGTTGTTGCCCAGATCTGCCGGCTCCACCTTGCTGCCATCCACGACGGTGTAGGCATCGATCCCTCCCAGCACCATGTTCTTGAGGGCCTCGGTGCCTGTGGGCCCGCACGTGAGCAGGCACACCTTGGCATGCTCCAGCGCGTCCTGCAAGGCAGCGAGCAGCCAGACACTCTTGTGTGCCTGCCCGGGTCTTGAAGCGCAGTTGCTTGCAGCGGCGGAGCTGCTCTGCTGGTAAGTCGGTCAATAGTCAGGGGAGGGTCCGGGCGCCGGCCGCAGGGCTTCCTCTGAGAGGCAGCGCATGCTCCTGCTCATGAGCTCCAAGGCAGCATGCCTAATAAGCCTTGGAATAGAATGGAGACACGCCCAAGGTGGGTTCGTGTTGTGCAAGGCTAGCTGGCCATAGTGCAGCAAGTGCTCATAATTCAAGGCTGCTTTGGAGCTGTCCTGGACGGCGGCGCAAAAACCTGGCCCCACCTGGCCGTGAGCTCCCCAGACCCTGCAGGGCGTCAGTGGGAGGCCTTTTAGGGGCCAGTGCTAGTCAGTGCCACAGACGTGAAGCGTGCAACCTGCTTCCAAGGCCCACCTGATGCCCCGATCATATCGCTTGCTCTTGTCAATATTGGTCATAGGTTCGCAGTTGCTGGTGGGGGATGCTTCGCTGCTGCGAGCAGAGGCGGTGGGCTCGCTATCTACCATCAAGAGGTTGGGCAGTGAGGCATGAGCAAGTCAAGTGATCAGCAGTTTTAGATACTACGTCAGCGACTCACTTCTTTCAGATTACAATTATGGCCTTAAACAGGCCTTGTCTTTGACTTGCTTCGCTGGCCAGCAAAGCCCGCCAAGTACTTTTGCGCCCTGACCAGGCATGGTGCTCCATTCCGTCTGGAGCCTCGCAGATTGCAGCACAGTCCAATCCTGCACCATGCTTTAGCCAGGGCTGCGTTGGCAGGCTGGAGCTCCATACAGGCCCTGCACCGCGTCATTGGCAGGCTACCCAATGGCCCACGAGGAGGATCTGGACGAGTTTTTGCAGACGCTGGACGGTGTGGAGGTGGGAGCAGATGACGACTTCGAGGCCTGGGCAGAGATAGACGAGGTGGCAGAGGTTGTTTCTGTGCCAGACTCCACCAAAGCCAGCTCAAAGCAGGGCACACCGACGGGCTCCCACCGCTCCGACAGCCCCCCAGCCCCCTCTGGCCAGGCTGGTGCCCCTGCTGTCAGCGGCCTACCAGCTGCAGCGTTTCAGCAGGCGCCAGGCACCCTCCCAGCCGGGGCCCCCCACCGCTGCCAGCAGCAGCGGGGCCAGTACAGGGGCTACCACACAGTGGCCCCTCCAAGGACTCACGAACTACAACTGTAGAAGGGCCTGCACAAGCTGGTGCGGCTGCGCTGCAGTCGCAGCGGCGGCCAGCGAGCGCCGCGCCTGCCGGTTCCGCCGGCCAGCCTGATGCAGCCCTGGCACCCACAGCGACTGGTGCAGGATCCGCCGCAGCCGCACGTCCCACCCTAGGTCCAGCGAGGACAGCAGGCGCAGCAGGGGGCCCCGGTGACCCGCCGCAGCCCCATGCCGCCACCGCCACCGCCTTGACAAACCCGCCAGCTGCCGCTGCAAGGCAGCCTGGGAGTGCTGGCCGCCTCGGCGCCGCCTCGGCGGCTGCTGGTCTTAGCCCTGCCACATCTGCGACAGCCCGCGCCAGGCCAGGCGATGAAGCGGCAAAAAAGACTGCGGCCGCTCCGCCTTCGCCCCCGGCAGCCGTCCCCGCTGCCGCTGGGTTACCTGGAGCGGCAGCAGGGCGCCTCACAAACTCCAGTGGCAGGGCCGGTGCCAGCGCGGCAGAGACGGCCCCTGGAGCGCCTGCTGGTGACGGGCTCCCGGTGGGGGCTGGGAGGGGCAGTGCCAGGGAGCATCAGGGAATAGCTGCGGAGGTGAGGGAGCATGGCTGTGCGATGGGGCGGTGCATGATCCTTTTCCTTGGTTCCCCAAAACTTGGGCTGTTATGGGCATGGAGACAGTCCCACTGTTGTTGTCCGGGTTTTGCGCGTTGCTTCGATTCAAACCACATGTTCCACACTTGTTGAGCCCCCTTCGAAGGTCTGTCGACCTCCTATGTGGATGATAGTTGTCTGCGTGCTGTGTCTATGTGCCTTCAATGCCAGGAAGAATAGGTTGTAGTCGTAGTTGTTTGTTCCATGCCCTGTGTTCTGACGCTTGGGCTGCGCCCTTGCGTCTAGCCTGTCAGGCGACACATGCCACCCGGCGGCCTAATTGTCTGCCGTCCTTGATAAGGCTGCACCCTCTTGCCGGTTTGTCCCTTGCATGACATCTTGTGTGCATGCGCCGCGGGGTATCCCCTAGGCTCTCAATGCTCTTGCGTGCCATTGCAGCCTTCCTGCGGTGGCTTGCCTTAGTCTTAGGCATGAGCCAGCACCTGTGACAGGTGGAGGACCGAGAGGAGGAGGAGGGGGACGTGGAGGAAGAGGAGGAGGAGGAGGAGGGGGAAGGCGGTGGGTGGGGCGGCTGGGGAGCCCTGGGCCGCTGGAAGAGTTCGCTTCACAAGGCGGCAGCGGGGGCGGTGAAGGACGTGTCAGAGCTTACGGAGAGCTTCCAGCAGGTGGGAGAATGATGGGTGAAAAATAAAACAGTGCGTTTCCTGGATGTTGGGGTGTTCGCTTCAAATGAGCCTCTATGGGCCGGCGAGGATGTGACATGGACGGCATTCATGCTTCGCTCGACATGCGTGCACCTGAAGTGCGGGGTTCTCTTGCGAGCATCAGGCGCCTGTTGCAGAGACGAACCTGCTCTTGGTGCAGAGTTTTGTCCGCCTGGCTGCAGTAGACGCAGTAAGTGTCCAGCGAACGCGAGCAGAAGGACAGTATGCCTTGGCGCGATACATCAGCACAATCCACTAGAGTCTGATTCCTATCTGTGTTATAGGTCCTCCAAGAGATTGCCACAGCTCCTGACGACGAGGATGAAGAGGCAGCCACAGCAGCAGCAGCAGCACAGCAGGGTGTCCAGCCTGTAGAGCAGGCAGCGGAGGCAGCAGCAGGCGGAGCCACAGCTGTTGAGCAAGCAGCCGTGCACGAACACGGCAGCGATGGCCGCGCTGGCAGCAGCAGCCGGGAGGCCAGGGCGGGGGTATCTCAGCCGGCTGACGAGGAGGCTAGGAGGCAGCAAGTCCTGGCGCGGTTGGCAGGGGAGGAGACAACACTGGACAGGGGCGTCGTGGTAAGCCATCCCCCTCCCTGGGGACGTTCTCCAGCAGACGTTTGCTTACTAGGCAGCACTGCAGCTGCTGGGTGTAAGACCATGAGGAACGAACACATCTACTAGCATGCACCTGCAAGGTGGAGCAGCTATCAGCCAGTGCTCGCCGCAGTAGAGGCAGTGGGGTCGGACTTGCAGCGCTGGCCGTCTATACACCTATGCAGTTGTTCAAAGCTCTGTGCTGCACCTGTAGGCCTATGACCGCCAGGTGGAGCAGCTGTCGGCCAATGCCGGGCGTGCGCTGAGCTCGCTGTGGGGCTGGGGCGCTACGCTGGCACAGCGCGTGGAGCAGGCGGCCAGCACAGCAGCCAAGGAGCTGGCAGAGACGGTCCACGAGGCCTCCCCGGCATGGACCAGCGCCGCCGGGTGAGCCGGGGTTAGTCAGCTAGTAGTCAGTCATGCAGCGGGTCGGCACACTGGCGCGGCTGCAGTGGTGCGTTGTAATGAGGCCTGTCCCAGTCTGCGTCAGGGTGTGTGCCATGCCTGCCTTGGGGTGAGGGCAGGGAGTGCGGGCTGCCATGAGCTCTTCTTACCTCCCTACCACCGCCTCGGTGTGAAAACGCTCCGCGTCCTTCTTACCTCCCTACCCTGTCACCCCAGCTGCAGGGGCCTGGCCGATGCCGGCAAGCCCATGGAGGGTCTTGGGCTGGGGGACCGGCTGGGCCAGCTGGGCCGAACAGCCAAGGGGCTGCTGGAAAGCGGGCTGCAGGGGCCTGCAAGCGGCAGGGCGGCCGGCGGCAAGGTGACCAACCGCACTTGGGCGGCCTGCTGTTGGCTGGCAGGAGCTTGCTTGATGCATTTTGGTGTCTTTATAGTCTTTCTGGTGTGTTTGGAGCCTAAAGGATCTCAAAGGTGCTGGGTATCATCCACTCGCTGGGCGGGACTGTGGTGTGTCAAGTGCTGGGCGCCACCGTGCCTGGGGGGCATTCCCGCCACTGGGGCGGCCCTTACTTGCTGGAGCGTGAGAGGCAGGCAGTCTCAGTGTCAAGGCTATGGTTGTGTGAGTGAGTGCTGCGATCGTTTGCAGGACGAGGCAATGTCATTTGACGAGTCGTTCTACGTCTACGGCGGCCAGCAGGCATTTGAGGAGCTGGAAGCTCTCTCTAATGAGTGCGCAAGGTGGGCCAGCATGGACAGCACGACCTGAACAACTTGCAGCAAGAGCCAGCCGCCACACGTCAGCAAGTCTAGTGGTAGCCTGGACTAGACCTCGTGCGACCTTCGTGCTATGGAGCATCCCCAGGCACTTCTTTGCAGGCTGGCATGTCCCAGCAAGCGAGTGTGGCCAACGCGCGTGGACCATTTCTGCAAACTCTCTTACATCTCCTGTTGGAGCTCCCCTTTCTCGCCCGACATTGCCAGCCACCCCACGCTATGCATCTGTCATCGCAAGGCTGCCCATGCACCTGGTGCAGATTATGCAATCGTGTGAGGGCCAAGCTGCCTGACGACGAGAAGGCCAACCTGGACAAGGTGCTGGCCCTGCTGGCCCCGCTTTTTGAGCTGGGGTCCGAGCACCCATCTGACACCAGCCATGGTGGCCCCGCTGAGCCTGCTGAGCTGCCAGCCCTGACCAGGGGCCATGCGGTCATCGCAGACCTGGCAGCTGCAGGTGGGTGGGCCTGCTGCGGTCCATCAACAGCTGTCGGCGGGTTCATCTAGCAGACATGCTATACGAGTGCACACCAGTATCCCCTTAGTTGCCAGCCAGGCGTCTGGCCCTTGACAGTTGGCAGGCCACCTTGTCAGTGAGTGTCCCTCCCACCTGCCGTTTGGGGCCCTGCTGTTCCCCAGGATGCGCTCGGGCGGATGCCATGGCACATCAAGCCAGCCAAAGAGCCGAGGTGCTGGTGGCCCCTCCGCTGGAAGTCCCGCCGCTGGCGGAGGGTAGGGAGGAGGCCGCAGCGCCTGCAGCAGGCGCAGCGCACGCTGAGCTGGAATGGCAGGAGCCCAGGCCTGCTGTGGTCAACATGCTCCAAGGCATCCAGGCAGAAGGTCGGTTGGGGCTGTTGGCAGATGCTAGATGGCTTGCAGTGCATCTCTGGCAGGGTGGCGTAGCGTGGTCAATGCTGGCATTATCCTGTCTGCCTGCAATGCCGTGTGTAAATACCTCTTGGCAAGCTGACCGATTGTTGACCGACAAGCAACCACTCTGCCGGGGTTGGGGGAGGTTGGCAGCTTGCCCTACCTCGCCAGATCCTGCTGGCCAGCCCACTCGCTTCCCCCGTGGTGCTCTCCCGCCCTGCAGGGGTGAAGCGCCTGGCCGAGGTGGCCAGCGTGTGCATTGAGCGGCTACAGGCGCTGGCGCGGTCAGTCTCCGCGCAGTTCCGCTTTGGGCGGCCGGCCAATGACGGCATCACCTGGCCGGCGGCCGCAGAGGCCAAGGGGCTGCTGCTGCGAGGCCAGGCGCGGCGCATGCTGGAGGACCTGGAGGCGGTGGGGGAGTGCTTCACAGCGGCGCTGCTGAGCGCAGGTGGGTGCCGTGCTGTGCGGTGCTGCTCGCAATAGACAGGCATTCTCAGGCGGTCAAAACCAGGCTTGTGACGCACCGAGCACCGGCAACAGCTGCTTTGCTGGACTGCTGCACGCCGGGAGTTGCCTGCGGTGCTGCTTGCAGTGGTGTGGTCGTCGAAGGGGACATACGTGTTGCCGCCAAGCATATGCCTGGCCGCGTCTGCTTCTCCTTGACGCATGCACCTGCTGTTGCCGAGCATGGCGAAGTGCACGGCTTGAACTGTGGTATTAATTTGGGAGCCCGGCCTTGACTTGTGGCTGCCTGTGCCGTGGTATATGCAGGTCGGGCGGTGAACGCACATGCCGAGCAGAAGGTGTATGCTGCACTAAGTGAAGGCCTGGTGGCTGGGCTGAGCGCGGCAGCTGCTCTGGGGAAAGTTCGAGATTCCTACCGTTGCCTCATGTATGTGGTGTGGCTTACCAGCATTGACCGGGAGTGGATGGAAGCCTGATGAATTCTAAAGGGACTTGCAGTAGTTTGTTGCATAGCTGGTGGTGCTGTAAGTGGGCTTTGTAATGCACCATGTGGCGAAGTGTGACATGTGGGTCATGAGGAGTGCAGTATCTCTTTGTATGATCTCTTGTATCTTAGCAACTGCTGTACATTAGATGAGAGATTTTTGCTCCTGCCAGCTCCTGCAGCCTGTGTTATAGACCCTGCTTTTGTCTGACTAGCCATAGCAACAAATGAAGGTAAACGATGCAGGGTCTAAGCTAGACCTATTATTGCCAGCTGAGTACGTTCATAAAAGCAATGCAGGGTAAGCGGCTTACAGTCGGAGTCGGTCCAGCCAGCTCTCAGTTGCCACCTTGCCACCAAGTGAATGCAGCAAGGGTGTCACCTCACAGAAGGATCATCACATCCTGCCCACTATTGATACTTGTGTGATCCTAAGATGGCATCCATGGATTTTCAGGTGAAGGTAGGCTGCCTTGCTGATACTGTGCCGGCAGCCTGCATGACAGCCATGATGACCAGCCCGCAGACGACGACCATCATCACCGGCAGCCAAAGTCGCGCCCTGGCGGGCTTGCTGCCTGCCGCCACCGTGACTCCAGCGCTGAGGCCACAAAGAAATGCCTACAGGTGTGAAGATGTGGAAATGGAGTGAGCCAGCGCATCAGACTTACAGACAAGCATTCATCCAGTGGTGTCCAGTGTGGGATCTCTGCTGGTAGAGGTAGTAGTCGTGGGCATGAAGCACATGCGATGGGTAAGCAGAGCATGCAAGAAGAGCAGGGATAGTGCAGACAGCAAAGTAGTGCTTCAGCTGGGTTGCGAGCATAGTCGCTGACAGGTGAAGGTGGTGCACCTCCTACCTCCTCCAACGTGCAAAAGGCCGGCGTTTGCTGAGAGTTAGCCAGTTGCACAAAGTGGCTGGCAAGCCGCCTCAGGGAGGCTTGAGCATTCAGCGGCAGGGCTGGGAGATCTTGAGCCGCCGCAGTTGTCGGCGTGGCTGCAGGCGCTTGCACATCCTCTCTCTGTTGCTGTGCATTGCTCTTGATTGGGGTTGAAACCGGCTGCACCGCATCTGTGGGGGTGCCAGCAAAACCCCTGCAGTGCGCCACAAAGTTAGCAGGCTCTGCTAGCCATGAGGGAGCTCATGTGGTCAAAGCAAGCAAGGAACTGCCCTGCGCACCAGGGCTCGTCACAAGATGAGGCGGTAGAGGATGTAGCCTCTGTCCTGACAGCTGCTCCAGAGAGACAAGCCGGCTTGCTGGTGCGCTTGGGGGCGCTTGGAGCAGGGATTTTGGAGCTGGTCCGTGGAGCGAAAGCCATCTTGCGTTTTTCAACTACTTAGAATGGAGCAAATGCTGGGACAGACCCTTATAATGTTCACCATGGTCGCCAGCAGGCACCGCATGGGTTACTCATGGGTGTTGCTTACTCAGGGCGGGTAGTACCCGTGCTTTCAAGGATTATAACATTTGCCCTCAGCAGCACACTGTCATTGCTTCATGGGACTCGCATGCACCATTTCTTGTGTTACAGCCAAAGATTTTGGTACAGGTGGCTGCAAAATCATTCCTCACCAGCAATAGAAGCATGACTTGCATGTCATGCACAAAATCCTGCAAGAGCTGAGCATGCCACAAATACTTTTTTTGTTTCAAGTCGCCGAGCCCAAGCATTGCAAGTTTCGAAACAAAGCCAATGCAATGTAGGCTTGTTACAGCCTGGTGGCCTCGCCGCATTCCCCACCAGCAACCGCTCCCACGTCACATTGTGCCACACAACAAAATACCAAAACAGAAACAGCAGCATGCGTTTATCAGGTAGCACAGATAGCAGGAAAAGAAGTCAGCCAGACCGCATATTACACTAACACGACAGTCTTGTCATTTGTTATTGTTTGATGGCTCTGTCAAGGCAAGCAAGCACACATGGCTTGTTGCCGCCGCTGCAGGGCAGCGCACAAATCCTTCAGGGTTTCGGACCCTCGGCAGCTGTTACCACCGATGGTCCCGTCGAAGGTGGGTCTTGGTTGAGCCCGCTGTACAGCAGCCGGTTGGGTGTGCCAGGCTTCAGCCTGCTTTGGGTCACCTTGTTGATCGTTGCGGTATTGGTAATGATATCAGACACCTGCTGTGGAGTGGCATCCGGGTTGCTGCTCAAGTAAATCGCAGCAACACCTGCAGAAAGGCAGCCGCAAGGGGTCCAGCACGGTTACAGATCGTTGCCCTGTGGCGCGCTGGCTTCACCGTGCTATGTCATATTGTCCCATGAGCGGTTGGCAAGCCAGGTGCTGCCTCACGCGCACTCCTTGCTATACCACCTACTGAACTTGGAACTCAACCTGAACAACCCAGGGTGACCCACCCAGCTCACAACTCCATGTTGACCCCACCTGCCACGTGGGGCACGGCCATGCTGGTGCCTGAGGCATATGTGTAGCTCATGTTGTCCACTACTTGACACCGGCTGGCGCCGCCGCAGGCTGAGTAGATGTCCACGCCGGGGGCAAACACATCCACGCAAGGCCCAGTGTTGGCCCACTTGTAAGAGTCCTCAGGGTCGCCTGCGGGCGGGTGCAGCGCGCGTTAGTCACTGCTGGGGGCCTTTGAGGCGCTGTGCCTCCGCTCTCTGGGTGGCAAGGGGGTATCCTTGCTCCCACCCACGCAAGCAGCTATGTGTCATATCCTGATGCAATGTTATTGCCCTAGCCTGCGCGCGGCTTGAGCCTAATGTCGTGTAGCTCCTCCTGCCCACCCTGTGCGCAAGTACGTACAGAGGATGATGTCCTTGTTCCAAGGCCAGCCCCAGTGGCCCCGATGTCCCATGCACCAACCTGTTCTGGTGCCGTTGTACTTGGTAGCAACATTGCTGGCCGCCACAGTTATCACTTCAGGGACGTTGGCAGGTGCCACGTAGCATGCGTCAACTCCGCTGTTGCCTGAGGCTACCACCACCTGCATGCAATTTACCAAGCGGAAGTACCCCTGTAAGCGCAGGGGCACCATCTGATCCCTGTCCAGGCAGTCATATACCAAAGTAATACAACCACCAGGAGGAGTGTCCGCATGACTGTCGTCCCTTTGCAAACCGCTGCACACCACGCGCTAACAGTGAGAACCTTCCGTATTTGATGGGTGCTGACACATGCCATCCCTTTCCGTCCGCCCATGCCTGCTGGCCAACAGAAGCCTGCACAACAGCTACCCGACCATCCCTCGCCCTTGCAGCGGGAGAAGTAGCAGGAACCCCAAGCTTGCTCCGGCGGCCACCTACCGTAATGTTGTAGTTGCGTGCCAGGCTGCGCACAGAGTCCTCCAGCACCCTAGACCAGGAGCCAACCTGGATGCCCAGAGACAGAGTGACTACAGCTGGCTTGCGGGCATTGGCTGCCACCCAGTCAAGCCCCGCCACCGTGTTGCTGATGGTGCCGCTGCCGGTGCAGTCTAGGATTCTCACAGCCACGACATTTGCTTCCTTAGCGACACCTGCGAGGGGAAAGGGGTGTCTGACAATGGGAGCGCAGGCGACCATAAGGGCGACTCAGTCAACTCTACTGCCGGCGTGATATAAGCACCTGGTGCACGAGTCCCCATAAGTAAGGCTTCGGACCCAAGAAAGTGTAAAGTAAGTGCTGCCTGGGCAACACCCATTAGACACGAGGCTTGCCCACCCTGCTTCCAGTACAATTCTCACCAACTTGCAACCCAACAGCGGTGGCGGAGACATGGGTGCCATGCCCGTCGCAGTCATCAGCAATGTCATCATTCTCAACAAAGTCACGCCCTGCAGACAAAGGCCACCGCCGTAGGAAACAGGTGTTGCCACCAAGCAAGGTAACGCCCGCACATCAGAGACCCAAAGAGAGAAAATGAGCCAACACAGTGGCAGATCCAAAGGAGCACAGCAGCACAAGCAAGACAGTCCCCAACAGCTTGCAAATCAGTACCAACCATTTCCAGTTTCCCAACAGTCGTTTAAGCCCAACCAGTGTCCATTTACCCACCGTACGAGGCGCGAACCCGAGTCCCCAGGTCGTTCTTAAACTCTTGGTGGTCGATCTTGATGCCAGAGTCCACGACATAGATGGTGGTACCCTCGCCGGTGCCATTCACCTGGGGCGTGCCGTAGCTGCAGATAGTGCACAAGGCCGACTTCATAGAGGACCCCTTGGTAACGAAGTCAACCGTCCCTTGGACCAGGAGATTAGCAACTACTCAGGTTGGCACGCGACACGCCCCAGCAATCTAAGCAGCACTGACTTGCGTCCTCTCACCGTTGCATGCCTCTCAACAATAAACACAATTAAGTAAAGCCCTGCTAATCGCTGGTTTGTCTTACACCGAGCTCTCGGAGCAGCGGCACTCACGTGTAGTAGCCGTCGAGTGGCAGCTCTCTCTGATCCAGCCGGTCCAGGTTCCACAGCCGGCTGTTCACTGCCTGCTGCTTGGCGCCTGGCTGATTCATGTTCTTGCCTTGGGTTAGATCCCAAAGATTGAGCGCCGTATCCGGCGTTACAGGCGTCTTCACCTTTTCTGCAACACCACAGAGAGCAAGGCAGTTCCAACATGCGCCAATGCTGGTTGCCTCGCGGCATGTTGGTTTACGATTTGAGCAGCTGTTGAGTCATGGATTGTGCCTTTCACTCGGTGCCACTCTCCAGCAGCCTATCATCAAGTGAACCTTCACAAGGAAATCCAAACGATTTCGTGCGTGGACTTCGTGTAGCTTTAGCACAGGAACCACCAGACACCAGTAGCTTGGAAACGACTTGCCTTCAAAGGACTCCACCTTCGGCACATCCACCACCTGCTGCATCCGGCGCCCCTTGGTCAGCTGCTGCTGCCCCTGCTGCTGCTGCCACCGCCGCTGTGCCGCCGCTTCCTGCTGCAGCTGCTGGGACTGCCAGCCCAGCTGCTGGAGCTGCTGCTGACGCTGACGAATGCGGTCTTCAGCATCAAGCGGGTGCCAGAAGTCGTCGTCCTCCGCCTTGTGCACCGTGCCGTCAAGCTCCTTGTAAAACGTTGCGCCAGGCAGGCAGCGCTCCAGCTTGACCAGATCAGCGGTGTTGAAGTCACCAGAGAACCCTGCGGAGGAGCAGTCTTGGCAGTTCTTAAGAGGGCTAGCAGTATCGGAGGCCCTGCGCCATGCGAGAATGCCGTCATTGACGGTGCTCGATGCTTCCCAGGCACATCATGAGAGCAGTAAGCCTGCACCAGCAGCGTACAGCTCTTGCGTGTTGAGACCGGTCCAACATGCAGGTAGGAGCATATGAGAAGGATACCTTGGCAACCACCCACCCTTGACTGCAAAGGAGTAGATCCGCTTGCACTGCCCCGGCATGTAGCAGTTCTGCGGCAAGCCAAGGCCGCGTGCCAATGCGCGAAACACACGGGCATTGCTGCCGCACATCACCGGCAACTTGGTCAGTGACCTCTGGTCCTGCACACCACGGGGTCTTCATCGCTACCCATGCATGTTTTTGTCGGCATGCAGGACCATGTTTTGCAGTGCGCCCTGGCATTCTACAACGCTAGCGCTTCCACCGCCGGTGAGTTATACAGTGGTTTCATGCAGCTTGCGAGCAAGAATGTCGAGCACATGCGCATGGCTCCATTAACCAGGATAAAGACCAAGTGAGCGACTCTTCTTTACTGCCAGTCCTTGTCCCTTGTGCTGCCTATTATAAAACCCACTGGCATGCATTGCCCTCACCTTGAGGACCACAATCAAGGGGTACCTTGCATCCGGAGACACTGTGGAGTTCTGCTGCTGCGTGCTGTTCGCGATTGCTTGAGCCGCAGCTGGGACGGCTAAGCCAGCCACCCAGCACCACAACAGCAGCGTTATGACATAGCTGCGATTTCTTGCTGCTACCAAAGCCGACAGCTGCAAGGCTGCTGCCATGAGAGACTGCTGCCTGCTTTGCTGCCCTCTCTTAACGTAACGTAACACAGGGGCTAATACTGCAAAAAGCTCAGGAGCCCCGCTTGCAGCTCCCTCTCATAAGCTCACGTACGCGCTTCTATCAGGTGGAGGACGCTTCTCCTCACGCAGCCCGAGCAAGCTACAGGAGGGGAACCTTGCAAACGTGCCTGCTTGAACAAAGGGACCGCCGGCTGTCCAAGCGAGGGAAGTCAAGTGTTGACAACCCGGCAAGCGAACGAACGCAAGTCACTGGACAACTAGGCAAACTTGCACGAAACTGGTGCACAGCCGCCCGACACGGCTACGCCCCTTCCACCAACCCTTCGTCACATGGACGAATATTTGGCGGGAGTGCGTCCATGCAACTTCCACCGACTTCACACATTCGAAACTTTAACCATACGCGTCTAATATAAGCACATGAGTTGGTGCTCGTTAGTCGAATTATATATTATATATTATTATATATTTTTTCGAGTATCAGCGTTTGTGCATCGAAACCCAGCCTGCCTCCCAGCTTGTGCCTGAGCTGCTGGTTGCTGAACACCAAGATGGTCGTGGTGGTCCGGGGCAGGCTGGGTGGATTGCCAGATGTGTACCAAACCCATGCCAGCAAATAAGACGGCTTACAGCCGCAATGACTTTCCTGACCCCCTCCGTTGGGGTTTCTCCAAGCCCTGAAAGACACTAGGAGGCATCTCACTTACAAGGCCAGTCCAAAGCCTAATGCCGAATGCATGAAACCGATATTCACGGCTTAACAGATACACGCTCCCTCCCCAGGTACTACGTAAAATTGTCAGCGGCCCAGCTGCCCTCGCAAACCAGACAGGTGCGGCACAGGTGTCTCTTCAAAGTCTGCTGCTACGCCATAGTCCTGTAGGGGCTGCCTAGACAGCTCCTGTTCATGGTCAGTAACAAACTTGGGCAGTTCCACAGCATCCTGCAGCATGTCCACGTGCAGCATGTCCACATCAATAAAGTGAGGTGCCGGGAACCCGCACCCGTCCCCTTCAATCTGTTCTGGTAGGACAGCCAGCAGTGATCCCCTCAAGAAATACCCACACATGCAGAAGCATCCTTTGACCTCCACTGCACACCACCTTCCAACGACATGCAGATCCTTTAGGTTCGGAAATGGTCAGCAACGGCCCCTGTCCCCTATGTTCACTTTCACCCTTGGTCTCAACCCAGGAAAACAGGTATACGCGTGATGCAGCAGCCAACCAAGAGTGCTGCAGCCGATCAGGAGTGCTGAGTGCGCATCACGCTCTTGCCCACCAGCTCCATCTGTTACCTGCAGCCCTGGCGGCAAGAACTCTGCGCGAGGCACAAACTCGACCTTCTTCCAAAGGTCGCCAGCCAGCAGCGGGTACAGGGCAGAGCTTGCTAACCGCAACGCCCAGTCGCAGTGCAGAACATAGCACTGCTGCAGCTGTTCCCTACACTGAGGCGGCAGGCTGCGATAGGTGTGCCAGAGCCACCAAATGCCGGGCGAGTTACTCCAGTAGCTGTAGCCTGTGTTGATATACAAGAGTTGGTAGGGCTGGTGGGCCACCTTTTCCAGCTCACTCAAGACAAACCTGCAAGCGAAAGGGCGTGTACGTGTGCTGTAAGTATGCAGTAACAGCCATCAGAGACCATCCCAAGCCTGGACTCCACATCTAGCACATCCACTACAGCCCTCTCACACTTCACCGCCAAGAGGGGTTCCCTAGGAGAAGTGCTGCAGCTTACTTGTGTAAACTGGGCAACATGCTCCGAGTCGAACTCCAGTCATAATACTTTGCTATGAGAACCACTGCTGGTCCCTCTTCTGTTTCCAGCACTCTCAGGAACCCCAATTCCCTGAAAAGAGCAAAGTGCTCCTGATCTGTGCTAGTGTCCTGCAGGCAACGTGCCACGGTGTTGCTACCTGCAAGTGGGGGCTTGGCAAGCCTTCACCCACCACCAAAGCACATGTAAAGATTCTACTTGCCTGTGAGCTGTCCATAGCTCCCAGACTATCACGACGCGATCAAAGCTGCTTGGCGCTCCCGACGCTCTGGAATGTTCACAGAACTGCTGTGAATGCCTCGAACGACTCACGGAAGTTCCAAGAAACACGTAGGTACTATGACGCTGCTTGTCTGGAAGCTCGTGAGTGGCTACTGTAGCCACAGCTGGCAGTGCTGAGCATGCTGGCCTTGCCATCAAGTGATCCCTACACCATACAGGTTTACCCTTCACCACCTTGAGCATGCAAGGGCCAGAGTCTTGTATTCTAGGTCATGGTTTAGGCTGGCGTGACTGTGCTGCGTGGCCGCCAGCTTTGCAACTGCGGTGGCGCTGGCTCCGCCACTATGACATAGGTGGTGCCAAAGTGCCACCTAGACAGGCTGTCCACCTTCAAGCCAGCCTGTACGCAAGCACAGCGAAAATGCATTAGGTGTGACGACAAGCGTGGCAGCAGCTTCCTGTGGGCAACGGCGGCCACCGTCAACCAATGGCCCAAGTGTGCATAAGTCAGGCCAGACCTTTGCTAGTTTGTACCAAGGGATCCTGCAATCTCTACAGGTAGCTCAGCCGATGACAGGCCGCCAATGACCAGTCAAAAGTGGCTTGCTGTGCTTGCATCTGGTTTGGCTGTGACTCTCTCGAGCCAGGTACCTGCCCATGCCGGCCGACATTGTCCGACCCACCTTCTGTACGATGTCCAAGATATCTCGGTTCCACCAACAGCCCCACTTGCCCTTATGCTGCGCTGCCCCATTGTCAAGAATGCGGTTCACAAAGCTCCAGGAGGCGCGCCCATGCTCCAGCAGCACTATCTTTCCACCAGGCTTGCATACACGGGCCATCTCCTGTATGGAGCAAACACATGGGCCGTCCTGCTCCTGGCCGTGCAAAAGTGTTCAATTGGTTTTCAGGTGAGTATCATCTATACCGTCAAATCGTCTCAACATCAGCAGCTTGCCCAGAGCCAGTGTCCTGTGCGCATGTGTTCTGCTGAGATGCTCCACCTGCTGCAGCGTGGTGTGCTGCTTCATTTGCCACTGAGCACCAATGATATTTCTGACCCACCTTCAGGACTTGGACCGGATCCTCATGCGAGCACAGCCCAAATGTGTCGACCACTGTGTCGAAGCTGTGAGGCTGGAAGGTCTGCGACTCACGCAGGGCTGGGCCAAACCTAGTCTGCTCATCTGCTGCTGGAGCTGCTGATGTGGCTGCCCCTGGTGCTTCTCTGGCTGCAACAGACCTGCTACTGCTACTGGCCCCTTCTGCCGGGGCAAGGGCTGCCGCGCTGCCGGTTGCACTTCTCTTGCCATCCACTAAATGGTGGCCATCCCCCAAGCTGAACCTGACCACCGTCTCAGCAGGAAGGTGTGGCTGCAATGCCTCAAACTTGTCCCGCGCATTCAACAGCATTTGGCGACTGGTGTCGGTCAGGGTGAGGGACGACAGCTTCCCAAAGTTGTAGTATGGCAGGTTGCGCCCCGTCCCAGCTGACACCTCTAGCACATCGCCCTGCAGCATAGCAGTGCTGGTCAGCTGACTGGCTAGGCGGGCGTTCATTAGCACGTTGGACTCCTGATTTCCTAGATTATCCCCCACAGCGTGCGCATAGGGCATACCTCTTGTTAGCCACTAGGCTAACACCTAAATCGCGCACCTCCGCTTGCCGCATTAGCCACCATCTGAGGAGCTTGACCCCCATCAAAGTTTCATCAAAGCCAATCTTCGTGTCGTACACATCAGCTATCCTGCAAGCACCCGGAAGTGGCCTTTGGATGTGCACTTTAGCGTCTTCCTTTGCCCATACCACTCCAGCTCACACCTCAAAGGCCCAACACCCAAGTCTCAGAGCGTCAAAGACTGCATTATCAACCTGCAATAGTTCCTTCCACCCTGCCACTCACAGGGTGCCCAGCACCGCATCAAGAGCTGTCTTCACCCTGCATTCCACGGTTCGGTACATACCTGTCAAACACTTTCTCTTCGTCATCGTCCTTGACTGCCAAGTGCTGGCACCCACGAGCAGGGGGCGGCTTGGTGCTGCGCACATACATGTAGGTGCCAACCTGCAATTGTTGTATGGAAGGCTCGCAAGGTATCAAGCAGGGCTGCATAGACAGGGACTCCCAAGTGATGGCCAGCTCACCGCCATGCCAAAGTATACTGCCAGTCCTCCAAAGACAGCCTTTGGGGTGAGCTTCATCTTGCTAGGTAGCCTAGTGGGCTTTTAGGCCCCACACAGCTGCCGGTTACGGTAGTGCTTTTCTGACTAAGTATAGAGCAGCAAACCCTTGATAAAACGCATTAGGAACGGAAGACTATGCAATAAGCTGGATTAGCTTGCCCGCTAGGTTGACCTTAATCTTTAATTTGAGAACACAGCTGCCAGCTGTCAACCCGCCAACCCCAATGGAGGCGCCGAGCTTCTTCACTAAGCAAGCCGTCCAATTCGGGATGTAATCGATGATAGCTGCATACCTTCTTTGCCTTGTACCTCTGCACGTGGGTGGGTGCATACTTGGTGTTTGGCCAACGTGAGTCTCACGGTGAGACGGAGCTATTGCTATGTTGAGGGCTATTCGTTCCTTTTATCCCAGTTTGCTTTACTATGATCAGCCTTGGGGCTTCCAGCTCTTGCAACAGGCCGCAGCTAGCCGCCTTGCTGCCCTTCCTCCCCAACTAAACGAGGTAGGAATGTGCGTGAGATGTTGGTGGCAGCAGGCTTTATGTACGACTGCTTAATCACTTTTTCGTCAATTGGCCTGCACTGAGCCTTTTTATACTGATTGTGGCGAGAGGATGTGCTGCTACCTTGGGTGCAGCCACAGCCTCTCAGTCAGGCTGTACAACAGCTCGAGAGAGTAGTAACTAATGCCAAGCTTCCGGAGGAAGCGCTGGCAGCCAACACAGCCGCACTGATCACCTTGAAGGGCTTCCTTGAAAGCCTAGCGAACCCGCGAGCCTACCCAAAGGCGGGCATACAAAACGTGCACTTCACAGTTTGGTGAGCTATATATAATGCAGCAAGCCAGGACATTTTCGCACAGTGCCAGAGCAGGCATCCATAACAACTTGGAACTGCAGCCATTGTGCACGCACCGACGCTTGGGGGCGTGTGCGGATGTGGCCAACTCCCAGGAAGACGGGCAGAGGAGCCTTGCACTGCTTGCCTTGTGCCATTCCGACCCTTGAAAGTTTGAGTAGCCCAGGATGGCTGACCTCCTTTATGTGTGGTGCATGTGCGTGTGAAGCACAGGCGCGGCAACCGGGTGCAGCGGGTGCGGTGTCAACTGAAGACTACTGGCGGCGACTGCAGCAGGCTGGTGGCAAACTCGTTGGGTGACATGTTTCACAAGCTGGGCTTCCACAATCCAGACATCTACTTCGATGGGGATGAGTTCCAGCCTAACCAAGAGACAGGTAAGACCAGTGGTGACAAGGTTGTGTGAGTGCAGGGTGGAGGGCTGCTTGTTCCCTCAGGCAGGCAGCCTGTCAGTCAGACAGTCTAGCCTTCCACAGGGACCATTGGGAGCCAAGGAGGAGTCTTTGAGTGTGGTGGCATGCTGAGAAGGCTGCGGCGTTCATGCTGTGCTCCCGCTGCTAGGCATGCCGGGCTTGGCGCGGCTGGATCCACATGTAGTGCAGCATTCTAGTAATCTAGGGTACGGGCAGCAGGCTAGGTGCAATGAGCTGGAAGGAGGATACATGTGGCATCAGCGAGTTGGTCAGCAGCTCGGCCGGAAGCCTTGTCATTGGCCACTTTCTGCTACTAAGGAGCTCAGTGGGGTGCAGTGATAAGTCTACCTAGTCCGCAAAGCTCAGTGTGGACTGCCAGGCTCATGTTAATCCAACTGCATGCTTCTGGTAGCAGCAGGAGGAGAACCTTCACCAGAGGAGGTCGCAGCTGTGCGCGCTAAGGCGGCTGCTGCTGGCTTCCCCTCACAAACAATAACGGAAGAGCAGTTCCAGGAGCTGGAAGAGAAGCAGCAGGTGGGCAGCCCAGTCCTCCTCTGGTTGGTGGACTGGCAGCGAGCACCAGGCAAATTGAAATAGTGCCGTAAGCATGAACGCACCCATTCGTCCATCCCAGCCGGAGCATGTCTTGCGGTGCGGCCCACTCTCCGGACTTCACATGTGTGAGAATGTACTTCTGGACGCTGGCTACCCAGGCCTATATACTTGCTGAACATGGCGGGGCTTCCCATTCTGCATGCCACCTGGCAAGCCACATCCACCCAGATCCGATCAGTTTCGAGTTGCAGGTGTCAGCACCTTGGCGCAGTGTGTGGCCTACAACTTGCGGCTGTGTTGTTGAGCGCAGGCGCAGCGGGGTGCCAAGCAGGACAGAGAGGAGGAGGCTGATGACTGGCAGTCCAAGCTCAAGCGGGTGGACCCGCTGTTTGCAGCGCTAGCAGCGGTGCCTTGGATGCCGGTGGACGAGGATGACGGCAAGCGGCGGCGATATGTGCAGACGCGAGTGCTTGATGAGCTTGAAGCCCAGGGTGGGTAGGGGCCTTGGGTGGATGGGTGGGTGGGGTGGGGGTGGGTGGGCGGAGTGGGAAGGCTTGGAGGATACAAGGAAGTTTGCCGGCCCCTGGGTAGCATGGGAGGCGATACCGCAAGCGGCCCAGGGGTGTTGAGTCAGTCAGGCGGGTTCACGGAAGCTCCCCGGATGAAGCCGGTCAGCAAGGGGGAGGTGGCTTCACAGGCTGCCTTCATGAGGCTGGCAAAGGGCCAAGAGATTTCGAATACCCTGCGCTCCAGCCTGACTTGCCTCCTGCTGTGAATGTTATCGGCGGCAGGCCATGCGACCAGGGGTTGCTCGGCTGAGAACTGAGAGCGCTGGAACGCCTGCTCTTAAAACTAGGTACTGCGGTAGTACCCAGGTGGCGCATGTGCTGCCTACTTGCTTCCAGGATGGGACGTCCGGGGGGCCGCGCACAGGGTGTGGCTGGGAGAGCGAGACGTGAAGCGCCTGGCTGCTGGCAAGGACGCGGGCAGCCAGGCGGCCATCCAGAGCCTGGCCTACCACGCGCGGCAGTTTGATGAAAAGTATGGCAAGCGGACATTGACAGATGTGAAAAGCTGATGGCGTGCGCCACTGGGTTTGCTGTTTGCTGGGGCAGAGTAACAGGGGGCTGCTTATGCAAGCTGTTGGAAAGCAGCATTCTTTGCAGGAGCTGCTGCTGTGGGTGCACTGCTGTTCACGCTTTCAAAACGGAGTGCAGCGGCTGGCATTGCCTGGCCATCTGTCTAGGCTGTGTGACACTCCGCAAAGTCTGTCAGCTTGTACCAACAGATAAGTGAGCATGTATCTATAGCGGCGCTTAGGCCGTCACAAGTGCGGGAGTCATGCAGATCAAGCAGCAGCGCAAGGGTAACAAACATGTGCAACAAGGAAGACACATATGACTTTGAAGAAGACGGCCATGTGTGAGAGCGGAATATACCTTGCAACCTGCAGCCACCTGCTGAAATGAGAGGCAAGACTAAGACACGAGCACCACAGAAAAAGGGGGGTGGCAGCACTTCTTCCGAGTCTTCAAAATCACACAAATGTTCAGTACGGAAGAGCCAAGGTCCCAAGTCAACATGACCGGCGTAAGGCTTTGCCACCTGCCAAAAGACCGGCCCGAAAAGCCACAGGGCCATCTATTAGTCCAGGCACTGAGAAGCGCTCGCACCCTACCTTCCAACCCTCACACTTCCTGGAAGAAACCTCCTGCTGCTCCTGCGCAACTCCCGCTGCCTTGCAAAACCACCGCATATCTGGAACCACCGCTGGCGTTGGCCCAGCAGAAGCAGCGCCGGCCCAGATTACCAGCCCCTCCACTGGATAGTTCACCAAATGCGCCGCTACTCGCCCTTCACGGGCAGGCGGAAGGACAGTGAGAGCGCCATGTAGGCGGCCAGAAGCTGCAGCAGCACCATGGCCACCCCCAGCAGCACCATCACCTTCTCGCCCGTCGTCTCTCGCACGCAGTGCTCAGGCAGGTCCGCCAGGTAGTCGCTGCCCGCGTGCGCCGCCTGCATCTGCTGCAGGTGCCGCTCAAACTCCTGGGTGAACTCCTGCAAGGAGAACAAGCAGGGGGAAGGGGAGCCGGGTGGGTGGCCGGTGGTGGGGCGGCCGGTGGTGAGAGAGGCGGGCCGATACAAAGCGGGGCAACATGGAGTGGGGCAGCACGGGCAGCCACACGTCGGCCGGTGAGGCAGGGCCGCGGAGAAGCCCCTGTTGGAGGCAGCAGGGGTGGCCAGCCCATAGGCCTGTGCATGCGAGCCTTGCTAGATGACCAAGCTACTGAAAGGGAAGCCCCAGAGTCAAGCGTGGTGCCATCACCAAAGGTCGTCATGGCATGTACATCCCACGGCCAGCTGCAGGCAAGTGGAGTGCTGCAGCTCACCTCGCGCCGCTTCTGGCGGTACTCGTCGATTTGTCGTAGGTGCTGGTGGGTCTCCCCGACCTGCAAGCTCTCGTACTGGTCCGCCTTGGCCCGGTCCATGGCGGCCCGCATGTTGGCCAGCTCTGACTTAGCCTGCATGCGGTGGTCACCCGCCAGTGCTGTGGACTTTGACTTTTGGCAAGCGTGGTGGTCCGGAGGGCGAGCTCAGCAGTGGGCCCTTGAAATGGTACAGGGCAGCAACAGGAAGCACCCCCGTGAGGTGAAGGGTGTGGTTGAGCCTTTGCCAACCTTGGAAGTTGCATACTGTAGGAGCGCAGCGGCGGAGGAGCCGACTCACCGACTGCAGCTCGGGATGAGAGGCCTTGTCAGTCACATGCTCGGGGTCTGTG
This sequence comes from Parachlorella kessleri, assembly GCA_001598975.1. Taxonomy (NCBI): domain Eukaryota; kingdom Viridiplantae; phylum Chlorophyta; class Trebouxiophyceae; order Chlorellales; family Chlorellaceae; genus Parachlorella; species Parachlorella kessleri. The sequence continues at coordinate 126,482 of BBXU01000913.1, read as the reverse complement.
AGGGCATGTAGGATTTGCTCGTACTCCTGGTAACTAATCTCCTCATCAGGGTTGCTGCAAGCACCAGGGAATGAAGGAAAACATTTGGGTGTCTACATGAGTGCTCCTTGCCGTCCACATTTAAACAGTATTCCAAAGCCTTGTTTTATTCTCTCCGGGCCACGGCCCATGCTGCTGTGGGGCCAAGCTGGGTTGAGACTGATGAGAGCAGTTGCTGCAGCACAGCTCTGCCAAGGCTTACCCGGACTGATGGTGCTTGCGGACGCGCTCCAGCACCTTGTCGGCAATGTCGAGGCGCTTGCGCAGCTTGTCTTTGTTTTCTTCGGTCATCACCTGCGCCAGCACCAAGTGTTAGGACACCAGAAGTGGGCAGCATGCGCCTGATGAGGGCCGCTGGACCACAGGCAGGCAGACCGGCTCGCACAGCGTGACCCCGCATTAGGTTGCAGAAACATAGCACGAGGCTGCCACGGGTGTGCACGCAGCCCTCCCCAGTGCTGCTGCCCTGCCTCCAGCGCTGTTCTGCCTAGCCCGCTCGCTCGTCCCTTTCCCTTACCAACATGGCTCCTGCAGTGATGTGCTGTTTGAGCTATGAACACCGAGCAGAGGCACGGCTCCGAGCATCGACCCTTTCTGCATCCACACGCCCGCCCGCCTGCCCTCGCTTGCTCCACCCGATGCTCACCACAATGGTCTCGGCTGTGATGTTGGGGTTATTCAGCACCGAGTTGAGCACCTCCTCTGCGTGGCGCTGGATCATCTCCACCTTGGCCTGGATGTAATTGAGGTCCGTGTAGCGCAGCTTCTCCTGCTCCTGCTTCAGCTCCACCTGCTTGACAGCGCTCTGCACTAGCAGCAGACAAGGCGGGTGTTACAGATGGACGGAGCACAGCAGCCTTGTGGAGAGGTTCAGAGGTAACAGGTTGAGGTGCAGAAAGCGGCCCATCGCCCATTACGATACCGGTGGGGTCGGATGTGACAGCGGAGCACAGCCACTCAGCGGTGCAGCAGCGGAGATCTAATTATCGCATGATGGTTCCTAGTACGAGACTGCGGTGTGGTACTTACGTGCTGTGCCAGCGTCAGCATGTCCTCCATCTCATTCAGCCGCGAAAAGACCGCCTGCATGGTGTCTGACTGCCGCACGCTGGCTGCTAGCTTGGCGATTGCCTTGCCCTGCTGGTACAGCTCGGCTAGGGCACAGTCAATCTGAGTGTCTCGCTTGACCTGCAAGCAAATTGGCCTTTCAGTCTTGAGCAGCAAGTGTCGATTGGCAACCGGCTGAGTGAGTGCATGGTGCTCTTTTCTTTTCTTCTTCTATACAGTCGCTCCTTCGGGGGTGCTGCTATGGGAAGTGCCCAAGCAGAGGCAGTGTGCAGACAAGCCCATGCATGCAGAGCAGCGGGGTGTTGTCAGTGGACAGAGTTGCCTACAAGGCCACTTTTGATATAAGTAATTGTAATGTTGCCAAGCGTAGGCAGAACCAGCGACTCACCTCGCCTATGAACTGAAAGGCAAGCAGGATGCCAATGATGGAGACTATGAGCTGCAAGTTCACGATGTTGGCGTTCTTGATATGGCCCCCCAAGTACCCCACCAGCCCGGCAAAGACCATCAAAGCTCCCAAGAACTGGCCGGTGAAGGATGTGAACTGGTACAGATAGCGCATGGAGAGGAGCAGCAGCAGGGCGCCCACCACCACCTCCAGAATGGAGAGCTTCTCAACTGCAGATGCCCACTTAGCGCTGCCTGCAAGTGCAAGCAATTCTTGGGTGAGGACAGGCAAATGCTGCCTTGGCTAGACTGCTGACCTTCCCACCATTTGGCTTCAAGGGCTCGCTAGCATTGTTACCGTTGGAGCTAGCACGCCTGCTAAGGCACTGGACCCAAGTTGGACCCACCTTTTCTGCGGTCAAAGCTGCCCTCCATAAGACCTCCATAACCACTGGCAGGCGTAGGATAGCGGCTATGAGCAGTTGTGGTACCGTTCATCTGAAACATCTCGTCCAGAAGGTGACTTAGGCAGGAGCAGCAACACCGCGCGCTCGCAAGGTGGGTGACGGCGAACACCCAGCACCAGGCCTACGCTGCTAATGCAAAACTAGACGCTGGGTTGAACGAAAAACTAGTAAATTCATGTGATTTTTCGGTGGGGGCACGTTAAGGACCGGCAGGGCATCGCGTCTCACCGTCCGAGGCAGTGGATCCCAGCTGGCATTTCTCGCTGCTCCCGCGGCTTCCATGCACCTCGATGCAGCTGATTTCCTGGCCCGCGTTGCGGCTAGCTGCATGAAGGGCGTGAATTTTCTCAACTGCTTGGGTTTAACTGAAGTGCATAGTACTGATCAAGCTTGCACTTGCTGCTTCAAGTAACCTGCGAACCTGTAATCATGGACGATCGAGTGGACCTTATATACTTTGAGCCCCAGGTAGTGCCTTGAACAAAACAATCAGGCTAATGCACTGCCTTAGGCATGCAGCTTAGGTGCGCCTGTTTGATCAGCTGATCAAGGCAGTGACGCACAGAAAGCAGTAATGGGCACTTTATATCCCTTCCACTGCCAGCTCGCCAGCTGACAGCACCGGCTAGCTGACTTCTGCAGAGTGCTGCCCTTTGCGGTGTTCACGCTTTGAACGGCCTCCTGCAAGGCCCATACTTTACAGAGATCGACTTAGCCACGGTAAGTGGACAAGTCGCACGAGTACTACTTGTTTGTTGCTCTCCTGTGCTATCTGCTCTGCTGCTTGCTCACTGAGGGGCTCTTGGTGGAGGTGGTTCTGAAAGCCTGCCCCCTAACACCGCCTTGTGTCCCGCTTCAGATAGCCCAAGACCTCGATGAAGCGGAGAAGAAGCTCATGCTTGAAAGCGGCATGGAGAGCGCAGACTACCTGCGGTTCCTGGCGGAGGAGAGCGGCAACGTGGCAGGCAAGGTGGTTTGGAATTGCACTGCTCTAAGGCCCCCTAGCTCGTGCTGTAGACTACGTACATGTGAGCAGTGTCCACCAACGTGCGGTGCCTGCGCTTCAGTTTCCCCAAACCTGGCAGGCGGCACCCCTGGCTTGACACTACAGCCGGCACGTGGCCAGCCCTCCCGGCCGTCCCGGCCCGTTTCGAGCCTTCAGGTGTAAATGCTGCGGTTGTGAGCCTGGACGTGGGCAAGCTGCCGCCCGCAATGGCCCTGTGTGCAGACCATGGCATGTTCAGCATCCAAGTGCTAGCAAAAGCTCTGGATGTCTGGGGGCTAACGGCCATCCCTATCAACAACCCCGAGGCAGCAGATGCAAAGGCAGACCCCACTCGCGAGCATGCTTTCATCTGCAACCTGAGGGAGCACTGGTTCACCATCCGTGAAATTTGGGGCCAGGTGCGCCATCTTGTCTACTTGATGTCTGGCATCAGCGAGTAAGCCACCTTGCACCCACATGCCCTGGGCTTGGAGTGCTGGCCAGTCACATGCTCGATGAGGTGCTTGATGAGGTACGCAGTTGATGGCTAGACTACAACACAAGGCTAGGGCAACTTCTGGCTAAAGCCTGCAGAATTTAGGGGAGATGTGCCTCACATGACCTCCTGCCATTGCCCTTCCCCGCTCTGTAGTGGTGGAACCTGAACAGCATCTTCTCGGCGCCCGAGCCCCTCTCGCCCTTCTACCTGAGCGCCTTCCTGGGCACCCTCCAGGAGCAGGGCTACTCCATCTTCGTGGTGAGTGTCATGCTGTTCTTGCCATACCTGCCATGCATCAGGATCAGCTGCACACCTTTGATGTGGGTGCTGCCATGGGTTCTGGCTACCCACCTGCCCAGGCAGCCTCCTTGCTGTTGGTCACTAACACCACACATGCCCAGCTTCACTTCGTGGGGTAGGATACTCTTTGCCCAAGATGGCTTGCTTCTGCTGCCATGGCTGGCTGGCTGTGGCAGCCTGCCAGCACCTGTCCAGCTGGCAGGGCTAGCAGAACTTAAGATCCTTCGCCACGGCCAAGTCAAGCCACCCATTCCCTTGTGCTGGTGGGCTGATAGGTCAGGGGTCAGCTGCCCGCCGAGCCCCACCCCGACAGCATCACCCGTGACGGCCCCGGCCGGTGGTTGACCCCAGAGGGGGCTCGCATGGAGCACGAGAGCTCCCAGAAGCTCAAGCAGCAGGGGTTCCTCAAGGTATGTGTCTGGTGGCGGTGGCAGGGGAGCGCGATCAGCTTGGCTGCGATGGTAGGGTTCGTATAGGGCAAGCCAGCTGTTATTGTCCTCGTTTTATTGTGGTGGCCACCGGTGCGGTGAGGTGATTGCAGTTAGGGTTAGGTCGCCGGGGATGCACTGTATGCTCCAAGGGCTTGGCTTGCGTACTTGCACCCTACAGGCTGCCTACAAGGGGGTGCTGACTAAGGCATCCGAGATGGGGAATGTGGTACGGCTGCAGACGGCAGGAGCCAAGCGGGCACACCAGGGGGAGGACGAGTTTGAGGTGAGCACGGCCGTAGTGGCTGGACTGTAGAATGGGACATGCAAGCAAGCACTGCTGACTTGATTCATGAGGGGTACAGCAGAAAGCTCTGGAGCTAGCTGGCACGGTCCATAAACTGCCTGCGCCGCGAGGGCAGGATGGATGCTTCCTGGTCCACCTGAGACAGGACGGTTTTGTGGTTGGTGCCAGGTAGGGCGACCTGGGATGTAGGTAGCCGGGGTCTGGCAGGGTGACGTGCAAGGGGCTGTGATGCCTGAGGCATGCCTGCACCCGGATGAAATGTGTGCCTTGCTTAGCTGTGCTTAAGAGGCAGCGGCAGCGCCGGTCGGCGACTCACCAACATGTTTCCAAGCCCCGCATTGTATGTTGGGGGCTGATAGAAGTAGGGGTGGCAGGTAGTGTAAAAGACGACAGAGTGATACCTGAATGCAAAGAGGTACTTTCTGTCCGGGTGACTGTAGGGCGGAGAAGACCCCGACTTGGCAAGGGCGCTGGCTGCCAGCCTGGCAGACCGGGAGGATCACGACATGGCTGCTGTTGGCGGCTCCGGTCAGAGAGGGGGTTTTGACGGCGGGCTCCAGGGCGGACAGAGTAACCTCGATGCTTTGCACGATGACGAGGATGCCGATCTGGCAGCTGCCATTGCTGCCAGCCTGGCGGATCATGGGCAGCAGGCGCAGCAAGCTCAGCAGCAGCAACAGCAAAGTGGGCATGCTGGCGCACATCAGCAACAACCTGACAGGGGTGGTCCTCAAACTGGTGCCGCACAGCTCACAGCAGCGGTAGCTGCGGGCTTGCAGCAGCATACACAGCACGCCCCGCCAGTCCCAGGGGGGGCAGCAAGTGAGCCTGAGAGTACAGCAGCAGCATCAGTGGCACCACTGCGACCAGCGCCAGCAAAAGGAGGCACGCAGCCCGACTTGCCACAGCTAGGTAGGATGCACCTGGCTTGGCCAACATATGTCGCTCAGGGCAGGGTGGACCAGCTCACTGGCTGGCTTGGTTCGCTTGGGAATGCAAGGCGCAACTGCACTTGCTCCTGTGATACGCAGTTGCTTTACTGCGACACCAAGCACCCCCACTTAGAGCTGGAGCAACCCTACTTGTTTTGCTGGTTTGCAGGGCCGGAGCCTGAGCCAGGGCAGGAGGGCACGATCGAGGTGGGCCTCCGGCTACCAGACGGCTCTCGACACACCCGCCGCTTTCTGGCAGAGCAACACACGGTGGGGCACGTGGCTGCCCTGGCTGCAGCGCAAGGCGTGGACATGGCGCGGCACCGGCTGGCGCTGCGCTTCCCGCGGCGGGTGAGCTAGCAGGGGTGTTGGGGCGGGGAGCTGTGTAACCGGGTATCACAGGGCTGCGCCCTGGGTGCAGGCTTGCCTGCCTGCCTGGCTTGGTGGAGCCGTTTGTGGGGAGAGCCTGCGGGGCTGGCAGCTGTCTGTCGTCCTGCTGTTGGGATGCCGTCTGCGGTCGCTGGGGTTGCGGCCCAAGGGCAGCAGCTACTCCTGTGATCAGGTGCAAAAAGTGTGGAGCCTCATCCCTGGATCCCACTTGTCCTGCAGGTGTTTGACGACCTTGGGAAGACCCTTCAAGAAGCAGGAATAAGTGACAAGGAGATGCTCCAGCTGGAGACGTGCTGACGCCAGTGCATTGAGCCGTTTCAGGGGAAGGAGGGTGTGCTTGGCGGGCCATATGCAGCATGGCTGCATGGCCCGTTGAAGTTGGAGCTGGCACGCGACCGTGCGCAGTTTGACTTTCTTTTTGGGGGCTGGGGAACGAGATTCATCTGTGCGACCCCCGTTGACACGGTCCACGCGGTCGTCCAGACGCGGGAGACTCGGGGGAGGCCTGGCATGCGGTAATCTCGCTGTAACCCCTCACCAGCCCACCCAGCAGGGTTGGTACCCGTCTGTAAAAGTGCCTTTAACTTACAGCGCGTACCAAGGAACGAGGGCATCTGCGAAAGCTAGCCTCCCACGGATTACACCTCGGCATGGTGTTTATGAGCTAGTAGCACGTAGGAACGACCTGCTATGAAAGCGGCGCTGAAATAACTGCATGATGGAGCGCAAGGGCGGTGCTGGCCCGCTCGACGGGTCATTGGAGACCCTCCCGTCTCAAGTTAAAGAGATAATTGCAAAGGCGCGGGCCTCATGGCTCAAGGTGAAGACAGTACCGGGATGGGCCGCGTGCGTGAGGCGCGTGGGGAATAAGCACGGTCAGACAACGGCATGTGGCCCTACTTCCCCGCTGCAGAACCCGGAAGTGGTCGACATCTTGGAAAACTTTCGGCACTACCGACTGGCAGTCAGCAGCGAACCCCCTGTACAGCCAGCGGGTGAGTGCCAGGCACATGCACAGCCTGGCTTGCTAGCGCTGGTACCGCGTGGCTGTGGCCAAGGCAGAACAACAGCGGCGGGTACAGGCCCCACCCGCCTGCGCAGTTGTCCTGCCCCCCAGGGGCTTGCAAAGAGCAGGAGGGCACCACAAGGCGGGGCTGCGCTGAGCCCTCATACACTGCGAGCACTGCGGTGCCAGCGGTCTTATTAGAGGCCGGGAGCGGTACGCAGTACCCAAGAAGCAGCGGGCAGCTTTGAAAGGGGCTTTGGCACTAGCAACCAGCGGCCTAGTTGCCCTGTGCCGGCCTGGCCTGCTATGGTAACTGGCCTGGGTCTTGCAGCTTTGGTCTGCCCGGGGTTTAGGTGGCAGCTGCTTGCGCCATCTGCAGGGGGCACTCTCTACTTGTTCAACCGCAAGGAGTGCCGCTTCTTCCGCAAGGATGGCCACAACTGGCGGAAGAAGGCCGACGGGAAGACAGTGCGGGAGACCCATGAGAAGCTCAAAGGTGGGGGTTTTTGTGGGCCCTGGCTTTGAGCCACTGCTCCAGCTTCTGGCAGATGCACGGCTCAGGCCATGGGGGGTGCAAGGAGTAGTTGCCTGGGGGATGTGTTTGGCAGAGACACACCGGGTGGGTGGTGATTTCGCTGCTACATAGGCTGTGACTTTGCCCTCGCTGTGGTTCGTAAGCCTGCGCCAGAATGATTTCCGAGAGAGTTTGCTGAAGGTCGACCTGGTCAGCGGGGTGCGCTGTTGTAGCACCACTTAGCCTACACACAAGAGCTGACCAGATGTTGGTGCCTTTGGGCGGGGCTCTTAGCCAGTGTAGGGAGTCGCACAGGAAGCCAGGGTTGGGCAAGCAAGCATGGGTGTGGCCCCAGCCGGCTAACTCTTGGAGAGCTGATCAGCAATGTGTCGCCTTCCTGGGTGCCTGTGCCTTTGCAGTGGGGAATGAGGAGGTCTTGAACTGCTACTATGCCCATGCCGATCAGGACGACGGGCTGCAGGTAATAAAGGGTTTGCATGACTCGTCACCATGCTCTGCCGTGCTGAGAAAGTGCCAGTGCTAAGCTGAGGGTTGGGGGTCGACTGAAGTGGGTTCTTACTTGTGCAGGCCCCGCCCCTGGGAGCCGTTGCCGCTGGCCCGCCCTTTCTCCATTGTCTGCTTCAGTGTTAGGGTTAGGGTGAAGGGTCTTCTACCTCTTAAGCTCATCACTTCTACGCACACACCACTAGTGCAAGAGCTTGCGTGCGCCTGTGGCCCTGCGAATAGTTTGTTTTGGGACATTGGATCAGCTGCCCCCCTACGCTCCCTGTTTCCGCTCTGCTGCAGCGGCGCTGCTACTGGCTTCTGAACGAGGCCAAGGAGCACATTGTGCTTGTGCACTACCTCAACTGCAGCAGCTCCAGGGCTGCCCCGCCCCACCCCATACAGCAGGGCTCCGTCAACGACCTGGCAGCCCTACAGCAGGCGCGGCCGCCGGCCCCGCAGCAGGCGGGGCTGGCAGCCGTCGGGGGTGGGTCGGCCATGCCGGGCTCTGTTGGGCTGGTGGCAGCTTCCAGGCAGGGCGGGGAAAGACAAGGTCAGCGGGGCCAGCAGCGGCGGGCAGCAGAGGGTTCTGGCCTTGGGGGGTCTCCCCCCGGCCAGGAGCAGGAGCAGGAGCAGGCGGGAGGCGGGTACGACAGGGGTGTGGGTGGGGTGGCCTCAGCGGCAGGGGGCCTGGCCAGGCGGGCCCGCCGGCCCTCCAGCGGGGGCTTGGGGGAAGGTGAGCTGGAGCTGAGCGGCAGCCTGCAGCAGCAGGGCGGGCCCAGCGGGGCCCTCGACGGCCACCCTTCCCTGGCTGACCTACAGGCGCTGTCGCCAGGGGGGAGCGGGCTGCCGTCCCTCGCGGCCGGCCAGCTGGGAGGCCTGCACCCGCACTATGCGGTGGCCGCAGCAGCGGCCGCCCGGGCGCAAGCGCAGCAGGCGCTGGGCGGGCCGCTGCCCGGCAACCAGGGGGGCTTCAGCTTCCCTTCGCACCACGCCTGGCAGCCCTGGTTCCAGGAGTACGGCCAGCAGCGGCAGCGCGGCTTTGAGGGCGCCCCAGAGCTGAGGGCAGCAGCGGCGGGGGGGGGCGGTCCCGGCCCGGGGGCTCCCTTCGGGAGGGCGTCTCCTCCCCAGGACCACCGCAGCCCGGGGCTGCTTGCGGGGGCGGGGCTGAGCCAGCAGCCGGGGATGTTTGGGCCGCAAAACGGCCTGCCGCCCCACGCCCGTTCGCTGCTGCAGTCACTCAGCCTGGGGACGGATGGGGACCCACAGCGCCTCTTTCCACAGGTGAGTGGCTCTTGTGGTGTCGGGTTGTGATGCCGGCTGGGGTGCTGGCGCGCTCTGGGTGGCTGTATGCTGTGTGTAGGGTTGGTAGGGCATGCATGGCTTTGAAAGGGAGCCTGTTGTGTACCACCAGTGACCATCGAGGCTGACATGCGAGATGGTTGTCGGGCTAGGTATCCTGCGTACACCTGCAGGCAAGCTACCCTGCACATGCGCGCTGCTGTTGCACTGGAGGACCCCCTGCCCCCTTAGCTTCACGTACAAAGTGGGCCTAATCTACACCGCCTCCTTGGCCAGCCAGCCCTGTTCTATGTTGCCCTGCGCCGTTTCTAGACATCTGCTTGGCGCCGCTGCTGTGCAGATGTCGCTGGGCCTGTCGCGGTACAATCCCGAGGGCTCCATCTGCCAGTTCCTAGCAGAGCTTGAGCAGAGCCTGGAGCACCACCAGGCACAGCAGCTGTCCTCCTCGGCAGCAGCGCAGCAGCCGCAGCAGGCCCAGCAGCGCCCCAGCTCCATGATGTACCGCCTGCTCCAGCAGTGGAGCGAGTACAGCGGCACGAGCCTGGGCAGCAGCCTGGGGCTGGCCCAGCAGGCGCAGCAGCAGGAGCGGGGGCCGGACCAGGCGGCGGCCGCCGCCAACCGGGCGCTGCTGTCGCAGGTGGAGGCGGTGCTCGCAGCGCTGCCGGGCGCGGCGCAGCACGCGCAGCAGGCACGGCAGGCGCCCAGCTGGCGCCAGCCGCAGCTGGACATCCCGCCGCTGGACATGGCGCTTGCGGGGGGTTCGGCGCCGGGCGGGCTGGGCTCGGACCAGGGGATGCCGGACTGGAAGGTGCGGTAGTGTTTTTTAATGATGACTGGAAGGTGAGGTGGGTTTCTTATCCCGGCTGGAGAGGCGGGGAGCTTAGTGGAGAGTGGGTGTGTGGGTGTGCAGGTGTGGGTGTTGTTGTGGTTGTGGTTGGTGGTAGCTGTGAGCTTGCTTGGGCAGCCGACGTGCACCCCTGCTAGTGCATCAGAGCAGCTCACCATGGAATGGTGTCGGGCCCAGGACTGAACGTCAACTTCGGGACTGCAAGCACGGCAGCCAGCACCTGCACAGAGCTGCCAGGAGACACCCGGTACACCACGCGCTGGCGTGCCAAGCCCTTCACCTGCCACAGCCGCCCTGTCGTGCAAGTGGTTGTGCTGCCGCTTGGCCGTGCTGCAGAACCTGTTCCGGCTCATGAGCACCGCGGCTTCTGCCCAGGGCCGGGCCGCCCTGCTGGAAGGCCTCAGCGGCGACCACAGCTTTGCGGCAGCACAGCAGCAGCAGCTGCAGCGGCCGGCCTCGGCATCCGATGCGGGTGCCATCCTGGCGCGGCTGCGCCAGAAGCAGGCTCAGCAGGGCGCCTCGCCACGTCAGGAGGGCATCCCCGAGGGCGACGAGCAGGAGCAAAGTGAGCGGGTGGGTGAGGGCGGCGGCAGCAGGGGCGCTGGCGGGGCCGCCTCCATGGCCGCTGAGGGTGTTGGAAGCGGGGCAGAGCGCAGCCTGCCGCTGAGAGCTGAGGGTGTCGCGACTGTGCCGCGGAGCGCGTCCCCGGGTGGGGGACCAGAGACGGCAGCCGGCGACGCCGGCCCAGCAGGGGCCTTCCATGCTCAGGACCGCGCGGCGGCAGCCCAGCAGGCCCAGCAGCTGGCTGCCTGGCAGCGCCTGCTGGAGAAGCAGGAGTCGTTCGCCCAGAGGCCGGCAGCAGGCACAGCGGGCCCAGCAGCCGGCCGGGCAGCGGCAGCGGACGGGCCGCCGCGGCCTGCCAGCCGGCAGGGCCAGCAGCAGCGGCCCTCGTCAGACAACCCCCCGCTGCATGCCCAGGCTGCTGCTCGGTTTGGCGGCACCGGTGCTATTCAGGGCCGCGCCGATGCCCTCGCCGCAGCTGCGGCTGCGCTGGGGCACGACCGGCGCGAGGCCGCCCTGCAGCAGGCTCGCTTCCAGCGGCGTCTCAGTATGGAGACGGTGGGTGGCGAGATGCACCTGCTGGGTTCTTGGGCTTCTAGATGTCCGTCAAACCTGAAAGCCGTGCTGTGACCTGCATGGTGCCGTTGGCTGTGTCTGTCAAGAGTCTGGACTGCCTGCTGGACCTCCGTAGTCGCATGGCTGTGGGAGTTTTCAACCTGCGCATTTAGTTTGCACATACGTCAGCTCTCCAGAAGGCTCAACTGCTGTAATGCAAACATGCAAGAGAGCGCAAAACATGAAACAACGCAGGTGTGGTTGTGCCTCACCCTGTCGCCTCCCACTCTTTGACGGCTTAAACTTCCTAGCTGGCTGTAAGCACGCGCCTCTTCCTCTGACACTCTCCCTGCCCGCCTGCAGGACACGTCTGTGCCAACCATGATTGAGCAGCTGGGCGGTGGCAGCCTGGTGGAGGAGGCCTGGGTGCAGCAGCACCCGCCGCCGCACACCCGCGCGCCGCAGGGCGCTGCGGCAGCGGCGGCATCGCCGCCGCACGCCGCTGCCGCAGCAGGCGAAGCGGGCACGGCAGGCGGCAAGGAGGCCAGCCTGCGCAGCCTGCGGCGCGAGATGTCCATCGACACGCCGCAGCAGGCGCCGCACTTGCACCACCCGCCGCGGCAGGAGGGCTCGGCCGCAGGGCTTGGGGGCCTGGCGTCGCCAGAGAGCAGCAACGCGTCGCAGCTGCATGCGCTGGCGCTGATCCGCCAGCTGAACGACCTAAAAGATCAGGTGGGACTACCTCTGATAGTTCCCTTGAACGTCGCCATTTTGCCGCAATTTGGATAGCGTAGAGTTGTACTTGGGCTAAAGGACCTTTCGGACGAGGTGAGGCGCGGCTCTCACTTTTAATGTCTTGTTCTTTGATGTTAAAGGGGCGGACCTTCATATCGACTGCACGTAGTGCAGCTGCGGAGGGCAGGGAGGCAGGAGGCCAGTCTGAGTGCTGGCTTGACTGTCGCCCCAGGATATTGTTCCCCAAAGTAACCTGGGGAGCCACACCTTGTCTTCGGGGCGAGCTTGCATGTTGGGCTGAGCTCTCTGCTACTGATGCCGGACCTGGATGACTCATCCTCAGGTCATCCAGCACCTCGTGGAGAGCGGCACCGTGGGCTCTGACGTGATTGAGCAGCTGGTGTCCACCACCCGCGGCACGTCAGCCACCACCATCAGCCAGCCGCACCCGCAGCCCTCGCAGCAGCAGCAGGAGGAGGGGGGCAAGGCTGAGCAGGAGGAGAAGTTGGAGGTGAAGGTGGAGCCGCCCAACGAGGATGAGGGGCGGCGGGTCGGTGGGGTAAAGGAGGAGGGTTGCAGCGGAGGGGGGAACACCCTCCCTGCGGACGAGGGGGAGGAGCAGCAGCAACAACAGGATGGCCCCAGCGGCGCTGCGGGTGGTGCCGGCCGTGAGCAGGTGGGTGCCCACTGCCCGGGAGGAGGCTGCTGGTGCCTGAAGTGTTGCTCGTGGCTTTAACAAGTTAGGACGGCCAGGCACGCTGGAAAGTGAGCCGCGTGTCTGCTTGTGCTGCTATTGGACTGCATCCTTCCTGAGGCATAGTCCATACCCCAGTGCAGCGGCATGCCAGTGCATGGCGCTGTCCTTGTCGCGTGCAGTCAGCAGGAAGGGCAAATGGGCGGCGCCGCTGATTGTTCGTGTTTGCACACTGCTTCTGCGCCTGGTTGAGGTCTGACTCCAGGTGACACCAGGTGTCAGCAGTGCAAAAGACAGAGGGGTACTCTGCCCCTGGACATGTGCAGGTACCCCATCAGGAGTCACAGGGGGAGCCAATGGACAGTGACGAGTCCCCGCAAGCCGCGGCGCAGCAGGCGTCTCCCGGCAGCCCACCGCCTGCACCTGGGAGGGACGCGCCGTCCCTGCCTGGCCATCAGCCACGAGAGCAGGCATTACCTAATGAAGAGAAGGAGCAGCGGCCGCAGCAGGAGCTCGGCCCGCAGGAACCAGGTCAGCAGCAGCCTGGGCTGCAGGAACCGGAGCAGCAGCAGCAACAGGAGGCGACCGGCAGCGCTGCGGTTGAGGAGTCCCTGCAAGGTGGGGAGGCCATGGCGGTTGAAGCAGCCAAGCCTGGCCAGGCAGAGGGGCTTGGTGACCCCGTTGACATGCCCCTGGCAGATGAGGCTCAGGTGCAGCCTCAGCAGCAGGAGGAGGCGCAGCAGGCAGGGCAGCCGCCGCAGCCTGGTGAACAGACAGGTGCACCAAGCACGGCGCCCGCGCTGTCGCGGCTACCGCAGCCGCAGCCGGGCAGCTTGCAGGTTGGGCAGCAGGCTGGCCAGGGGCAGGGGCAGGAGCAGGTGGAGGGCGTGCACGGTAGGGAAGCTACATGCGTGGATGGGGAGGCCGTTGAGCATGCTGAGGTCGGCTTTGTAATCACCGACTTCACCCCCAGCTGGGACTTTGTCCAGGGGGGGTCGAAAATGATCATCACAGGTGCGGTGGGGTGGGTGCAGCCGTGGAGCATGATGCTGCACGGGCTGCTCGTCTGTGAATCAGCCACGCTGTGCCAGTCGTGTCCCATGTGGTGGTTGTGCAAGGCTTGGCGGCGGCAGCAGGCACATGCTGGGCACAGGATACTTTTGATGTGCCGCTGTAGCGGTAGCCCAGCTGTGAGTTTAAACCCCGGTGCTCCTTTGACTCAGCTTTGTGGTGTGCGACTGCTTGCTGTGGGCCAGCTGAGGCGACCTTCCATCACAGATAGTGGCAGCAAAAGCCTGATTTTTTGGATTCCCTGCGACACTGGGTGCCTGCAGGGACCCTCTCCGGCAGAATCCCACCGGGCAGTAGCCCCAGCTGTGCCAGTGCCAAGTCTGTAGAGGACGTCACCGCGCCACCGGCACCCTTGAGCGTCTGGTTTGGATCCCGGCGTGCCGTAGCGGACCAGGTCATCCCTGGCGTGCTGCGCTGCACCATCCCGCCAGCGCCGCTGCCTGGCACGGTCACCCTGCGAGTTGCTGCCACCAGCCCAAAGCCAGCGCTGCCATTTGAGGCCGTAGACAAGGAAGGGGGAGGGAGCGTGTTCGAGTATCGCGCTGATGTGGCCCTGCTTGCTCAGCAGTGAACTTTGTGAAGGGCAGGTGGTTGTGGCAGCTTGTCATTGTGCAGAGCTGGCTGGCGGTGTAATGTGGGTCGCTGGAGGGTTACAGGTTTGTGGGGTTGCTGACACAGGTTTTTTTTGAAGGCATTCCTATCGAACAGTGGTTCTCCAGCCTGAGCTGAGATGCTCTACCAGGATTGACATATCCTATCGCTGTGTGTCCCGAAACTAGGGTCCGCCAGGGCTACACTTTGCTGGTTGCTTCGGGTGGATTGACTTGCCTTGACCGGGATGGCTCTCGTGATGCATGCGCGTGTGAAACAGGGAACACGGCCCCAGGCGCGTTCCTTTTGGTTTTCAGCTGTATGTACTTGGGGTTGTTGGGATACTTACCTTGTGATAGTACGATAATAATCCTTGGGTCACTGCGTGCTCTGCTCCTGGCTGCGGTTATTTTGGGTGCCAGGTTGACGGGACCCCCTATGTTCTGAAGACTTAAAGCCAAGTATTCCTCAACTTCATATTACATGTTACTTCACTGCACCTGGTTGTTGCGATGCTGGACCCTGTTGTTGCCTGTGACTTGTGAGCGAGATGATCGGCTACATGGTTGCGGTTACCCTCATGTTTGCTGCTCGGCATATCTTATTCTCCTTCATTCCAGCTCCAGAGGAAGGGGACACGTTCCCCTTGCGAGTGTTGTAAAGGTGGCGCTTGCGCCCTGGATTCCCAATTGGGTCTTCAGAGTAGGGCGTACTGCCTCTTACTGACTGCTAACAAATCCCTTTTCAAATTTCACCGTACTGGCGCGCGTCGGATGGAAGACGCAGCCCTCGATGCCGGCACCCGGGCACGCCAGCGGCTGCCGGCGGTTGCCAGCGTCGCGGCGCCCACTCTTCTCAAAAGGCGCTCTGGCCTCCAACGAATACAGTGTCCTTGAAGCTTGCCCTTCTAGAGGAACAACACTTCGTCGAGTGCGCCAGTGACACCGCCGCCCGTCCCCTCGCTGTACTCACGCCGTCTCAGCAGTGCTCCTTGTGGCTTGGTAACTCCTTCCCACTCCTTGGAAGAAACTCGAGATGGCACAAACGTGCTGGGGCCTTCTGCTCACGCTGTCACTAGCAGCGCTGGCCTTGCCATCTACTGGGCGAAGGCTGCGACAAGTGAGTAGCAGCACTGCTTCATATTGCGCAGTACTCACTTCACTAAGCTAAGCCAAATTGGCACGCCTGACTCGTGACCTTCTGCTATAGCGCAGGTCACACCCCCGCTGGCCTTCTGTGCAAGCAAGGGGACCCCGGGTATGTTTGCAGACACGGCTGCAGGTTGCCAGGTAGGGGGATCCAGGGGCGGGGCCGCTTTTTGTAAGCTTGCCGCAGTACAACTCGTTGAGCATGCATAGTCAGGTGTCCATTAAGGCACTTTTAAGGTGAGCCCTGGCACAGCCCTCGCCCACTTGCTCTTGCATACTTCTGTTGCATCAGCTGCACACCAGCACCATGAGGGAAAGCACCCTCATCCGTAAGGCTAAAAGGGAAGCCCACTGCCACTTGCAGGCATACTTCTGGTGTGTCTCCGCCACGGAGGCCTACTACAAGCCCTGCAGTGCCGGCCTGAGGTTCAACGACGCCATTCAAACCTGTGACTGGCCTGCCAATGTCCCCTGCGGAGGCACCCCGGTACCCACACCAGGCGAGAGCCTGACGCATGCCTTTGCCCACAGGGAATGCCGCTTGGATTTGACAGTATCATTAGGAGTTCACGGTGCTGCACTCGCAGGCCAAACTGGCAAACTTGCGCACCGTGACGAAATCGAGATTGCTGTTATACTGCCGAAGCGCTGGGTGCTCTGTTGGCATTGCAGGTGGCAATATTCAGCCTCAGCCAGCCGCCCCAACCCCTGCCACACGAGTGCCAGCCACCCCGACTCCAGCCGCCCCAACCCCTGCCACACCAGTGCCAGCCACCCCGACTCCAGCCGCCCCAACCCCTGCTACACCAGTGCCAGCCACCCCGACTCCAGCCGCCCCAACCCCTGCCACACCAGTGCCAGCCAACCCGACGCCTGCCCCAGCTGTCACCCCGACCCCCGTCCCCGCCAACCCTGTTGCCAGTGTAGAGCGCTACATCGCCCCAGCGCTGTGGGCTGACATCTTCAAGCACACCAACGACCCTGCCTGCGCCGGTGCCGGCTTCTACACCTACGATGCCTTTGTGGCGGCTACCCAGGCCTTCCCCGGCTTTGCCTCCGAGGGCGATGACGCCAGCAACAGGCGTGAGCTGGCAGCCTTCCTAGCCCAGGCCAGGTGACCCTCCCCCCCTCTGGCCGACGGCAAAAGATGCACGTGGCGGCGCAGGCAGCACAGCACTCTGGCATGGCAAATGCACACAGCTTGCTGCCGCTTATACCAACTCCAAGCATGAGCCCTCCCTTCTGTGCTGCAAGTGCACCGCCCTGGTCAACTCTAAACAGTCTGGACAGGGAGCCTGGGTCCAACCACCTTGCAGCTGACTTGAAGCCATGCATTATTGCTTTGTGCAGCCATGAGACCACCGGGGGGTGGACCACCGCGCCAGATGGTGCCCAGGCCTGGGGCCTGTGCTTTAAAGAGGAGGGCAACGGCAACGTGGGCTCCAACTACTGCGCGTCGACTCCCCAATGGCCCTGTACCCCTGGCCAGTCATACCACGGCCGGGGGCCCCTGCAGCTGAGCTGGAACTACAAGTGAGCGGCTGCCTGCCCTTGTCCCCGGCCCTGCTCGATTTTGCAAAGTGCATCTAGAGAAGCCTTCCGCGCACCTGTGCTGGCTCGTGCTGGAAGGATCACACCCCATTGCACTACCAGGCAGGCTTGCCGCTGGGGGGCTGAGTACCACCTTGAGTTGCTGACTTGTCATTTGAGTTGCTACAACCCGGTGGTGCAGCTATGGACTGGCTGGCCAGGCCCTGGGCCTAGACCTTATCAACAACCCCGGCCTTGTGTCTTCTGACCCGGTCGTGTCCTTCAAGACTGCCTTGTGGTTCTGGATGACGCCCCAGAGCCCCAAGCCGTCCGCCCATGACGTCATGATCGGCAGGTGATTGGTTGCTGTGCCACATGTAGCTGTAGGAGCTCAGAAGAGCAAGTGTGGCAACCTTCTGCACGTGGATGTCACCCACTGGGTGGCACCTTGGTACCATGTTATGTGCAGACCCCAGTCACATGTAGCTCACGTGAATCTCAGCATGATGACAGGGAGTGCAGCTAAGCCATGACAGCTGGGGAACAACCTTCAAGTAATGGCAAGTACTGCTCCTTGCCTTCAACTGCCTTGCAGGTACCAGCCCACTGCGGATGACGTGGCAGCTGGGCGTGCCCCAAGCTTTGGGTGGACCACTCTCATCATCAATGGTGGCATCGAGTGTGGCTTCAGCACCCCTCCCCAGGCGGCGGACCGCATAGCATACTTCCAACGCTATGCCGCCATCCTGGGGGTGGACACAGGCAGCAATGTGGACTGCAGCACAGAGAGGCCATATGCAGGGTAGAGTGCGTGCGTTTGCTCGTGGCAGGCAGTTGCAGCTTGAACAGAGGAGAGTCAGGGGCACATTGCTGAGCTAGGGTAGAGTGTATGATGGAGCGCCTGCTGTGAGTGTGGTGCGAGTACGGACGTGTAGGCATGCCACGTATCCAGGTGTGGTCACGCTGTTGTGTTTCTTCTTGTGTGTCAGAGGGGAAGGGGGGGGGTGGAAGCGCAGGTTGCAGGCAGGTTGGCAGCTCCAGCAGGTGGTGCATGCACACCGGAGGGTGTGGCGGCAATAGACGACAGCAGGGTGGCAGCAGTGAACAGCAGAGTGGCATGGCGCAGGGGTCTATTTGTATTGTTGGCAGCACATTGAGGAGGTAGGGCGGACTGGATTGAAAGGCTGGATGTCTAGTATCTCAGCAATGACTCATGGACAGCCGTGTAAACGTACAAGGAGCAAGACATGCTCACCAGCTTGGCAAGGGAGGACTTGCTCACAAGCAAGCAACCAACCTCACCAATGCCCCATATCCATGCTGTTAGTCCTGATCGCTCTCTGCTGCCAGCCCCTCGGGAGGGTACTTGGGTCCATGTGTGGCGGGTAGGTCACAGAGTGCAGGCAGAGCCCCTTTGCCTCCGCCACATCCTAGCCCCTGCACCCTGGGCAGCGCTGCCAACTAAGGTGGCAGACAAGGAGGTGGGAGGGAGCGTGTTCGAGTATCGCGCTGATGTGGCCCTGCATGCTTAGCAGTGAATTTGTAAGGGCAGGTGGTCGTGGCAGCTTGTTTCCATGCAAGGCGGGCTGCCAGTGGCTTGATAAACCTGGCAGTGCTGTAGTGTATGTCGCAGGAGGGTTGCAAAGTTGCAGGTTCGCTGACCCAGGTGGTCTTTGACGGCATTCCTATCGAACAGTGGCTCTCCACCCAGCCTGAGCTGAGACGCTCTACCAGGGCTGGCCTATCCTATCGCAAGGTGTCTGGGAGCTAGAGTCCGCCAGGGCTGCACTTTGATGGTTGCTTTGGGTGGACTCCACTCGGAGTGACTTGCCTTGACAGAGATTTCTTTCGTGATGCATGCGCGTGTGAAACAGGGACTAGTGGCCAGGCGCGTTCCTTATGGTTTTGAGCTGTCTGTGTACGTTTGGGGTTGTTGGGATACTTACCTTGTGATAGTACGATAATGATCCTTGGGTCGCTGCTTGCTCTGCTCCTGGCTGCGGCTTTTTTGGTGTGCCAGGTCGACAGGCCCCATATCCACTATAGATTTCTAGCCAAGTGTTCCTCAACTTCGTTACACATGATGCTTCGTTGCAGCTGGTTGTCGCGATGCTGGCGGGTCAGCCGGCGTTTGTTCCCCGTTCTGACTGCCCAGGGCCCTATCGTCGCCTGTGACGAATGAGCGAGATGGTTGGCTACATGGTTGCTGCTCGGCTTATCTTGTTCGTCTTGATCGCAGCTCCAGCCTGACGGGACACGATCTCTTCTCAGAAGAGTCTTCAGGGAGTTTTGTAATCATGGCGCTTGCGCCACGCCGCGGGCGCCCAATCCCCTACAAAAGGCGCTCTGGCCTGCACCGCGGACAGATCCTTGATGCTTGCTTTGTTGAAAAGTAACACTCCGTCGAGCGCACCACTGAAGCCTCCGCCCGTCCCCGTCCTGTATTCACGCCATCTCAACACTGCCCCTTGTGGCTTGTAACTCTTCCCTACTCTGTGGAAGGGAGTCGAAGTCGAGATGGCACAAACGTGCTGGGGCCTTCTGCTTACGTTGTCACTGGCAGCGCTGGCCTTGCCATCTACTGGGCGAAGGCCGCGGCAAGTGAGTAGCAGCACTGCTTTCGCCCTAAACCAGTAACCTAAGTCAGGATGGTTATTAAATACGTCTGCTATGGTGTCTTGGCTGCAGGCCACGCCCTCGCTGACCTTCTGTGCAAGTAAGGGGACCCCCGGCATGTTCGCAGACACGGCTGCAGGCTGCCAGGTAGGGTGACTCAGGGAGGGGGGCCGGCTTTTTGTTGAATGCCGCAACACTTCACACAAATCCAGGACACTGAAAAGGAAAAGTTCTGTGGTAAGACCTGACACAGCCCTCGCCCACATGCTCTTGCATACCTCTGTTGCAACGGCTGCACAGCAGCACTACTAGGGAAAGGACCCTCATCGTAAGGCTGAAAGGGAAACCCACTGCCACATGCAGGCATACTACTGGTGTGTCTCTGAGACCGAGGCCTACTACAGGCCATGCAATGCCGGCCTGAGGTTCAACGACGCCATTCAAACCTGTGACTGGCCCGCCAACGTCCCCTGCGTCGGCACTCCGGTACCCACACCAGGCGAGCATCAGAACTGTTGCATGCATGTGCCTACAGGGAGTACCCCAGGGACCTGGCAAGCAGTACAGGAGCCCACAGCAGTCCACCTCAGACCACCTGAAACACTTGCGTGGTGGTGTCGGGGATGAGATTGATTCGTATTTTGTCCATGACGCTGTGGTACCCTGTTGGCAATTCAGGCGGTGGAGCAAGCAGCAACACCCCTGGCGAGCAGACTGACACCATCCAGCCTCAGCCTGCCGCCCCAACCCCTGCCACGCCAGTGCCAGCCACCCCGGCTCTAGACGCCCCAACCCCTGCAACGCCAGTGCCAGCCACCCCGACCCCAGATGCCCCAACCCCTGCCGCGCCTGTGCCAGCCACCCCGGCCCCAGACGCCCCAACCCCTGCCGCGCCAGTGCCAGCCACCCCGGCCCCAGACGCCCCAACCCCTGCCGCGCCAGTGCCAGCCACCCCGGCCCCAGACGCCCCAACCCCTGCCGCGCCAGTGCCAGTAACCCCGACGCCTGCCCCAGCTGTCACCCCGACCCCCGTCCCCGCCACCCCTGTTGCCGGTGTAGAGCGCTACATCACCCCAGCGCTGTGGGCTGACATCTTCAAGCACACCAACGACCCTGCCTGCGCCGGTGCCGGCTTCTACACCTACGATGCCTTTGTAGCGGCTACCCAGGCCTTCCCCGGCTTTGCCTCCGAGGGCGATGACGCCAGCAACAGGCGTGAGCTGGCAGCCTTCCTAGCCCAGGCCAGGTAACGCTACCCTCTGGCCTATGGCATTGCATGCACATGGCGGCACAGGCAGCACAGCTCACTGGCCTGGCAAACGCACACAGCTTGGTGCCCTGTATGGTAACCCCATAGGCGTGCACCCCCACCCTGCTGCATGTGCACCACCCTGGTACAATCTGATGAGTCTGAGTGAGAACACTCTGTCTGACCACCTTGCGCACCTGACGTGGCACCTGGGTTCCCCTCTATGCAGCCATGAGACCACCGGGGGGTGGGCCACCGCGCCTGACGGTGCCCAGGCCTGGGGGCTGTGCTTCACGCAGGAGGGCAACGGCCATGTGAGCTCCATCTACTGCGCGCCAACCCCTAAGTGGCCCTGTACCCCTGGCCAGTCATACCACGGCCGGGGCCCCCTGCAGCTGAGCTGGAACTACAAGTGAGCAGCTGCCTGCTATTTTCCCAATAAAGGCTGTATACCCGGCGTATTGCACTGGCCTTGTACGATCTCTGCCTACAGAAGATGTCTGGAGAAGCCCTCCCCACACATGCACCAGTGCTGGCTCATGCTGGGAGGAGCACACCGCCTTGCACTGCTGGGGCGGGCTTGCCGTGGTTCACTCGAGTGCACCCTTGTGTGGCTGAGTTGCCAGCTGAACTGCTACACCCCGGTGGTGCAGCTATGGACTGGCTGGCCAGGCGCTGGGCCTTGACCTTATCAACAACCCCGGCCTTGTGTCTTCTGTCCCAATCGTGTCCTTCAAGACTGCCTTGTGGTTCTGGATGACGCCCCAGAGCCCCAAGCCGTCCGCCCATGACGTCATGATTGGCAGGTGAGCGACTGCTGTGCATGTGCACCTGTGAGAGCTCAAGAGAGGGAAAACTAGTCTACAAAAGTGCGGCGACCTCCTGCACATGGAATGCCACCCACTGGGTGGCGCCTTGCTGCCGTGTTATAAGCATGAGGGACAGGTAGTGCGAACAGGAAATGTGACATGAGCTGGGCTGACAGGGCTGCATGCAGAATGTGCCTGAGTCTTGCCTTAGTGGCATGTTATGCTCAGACCCCAGTCAAATGCAGCTCACGTGCGCCTCAGCATATTGACATGTTGTGCAGAGAAGCAATGATAACTGGGAATCACCCTTCAAGAAATGGCAAGTACTGTGCCTTGCCTTCATTTGCCTTGCAGGTACCAGCCCACTGCCGATGACGTGGCAGCTGGGCGCGCCCCGGGCTTTGGGTGGACCACGCTCATTATCAATGGTGGCCTCGAGTGTGGCATCAGCACCCCGCCCCAGGTGGCGGACCGCATCGCATACTTCCAGCGCTACGCCGCCATCCTGGGGGTGGACACAGGCACCCAAAATGTGGACTGCAGCACGCAGAGGCCGTACGCTGTGTAGCTTACGTGCGCCAAGTGGTGGCAGGCAGCTGCAGTGTGAAGAGAGGAGAGTCGGAGGAGAGTTGTAAAGTGTAGGGTGCAGTGTATGCTGGAGGTGGAGCGCCTGCTGAGGTTGTGATGTGAGTGCGGACATGTATACATCAGCATGCCACGTGTCGAGGTGTGGTCACGGCCGTTCTGTATATTCATTAAGAGTTGCAGGTAATACGGTCAGAGAGGAGTACGGGCTATGCAATTATGCTCTTATTCTTGGGTATATTCTTGGTGTGTCAGTAGGGGCAAGGGGGGCATGAAGCGCAGCTGCAGGCAGGTGGGCAGCTCAAGCAAGTGGTGCATGTACTTCAGAGGGTGTGGCGGCAACAGAAGTCAGCAGGGGCGGCAGCCATAGACAGCAGAGTGGCATAGCGAGGGTGCCTATGAGTGGTTGTGGCAGCCACTGCAAACATAGATGAGATATGCGTGAATTGCTGCATGTCTATGCTTTAGTGATCATCTCAGTACTTCTTCCTGGACGGCCAATATCCTCATCAAGCATGATGCTTCTTGGACCTGGACAGCCTAGGAACGGTTTGCCAAACATGCCAAACACCTGGTGACATTGATGTAACTCTTACAGGGAACATTCCATGCCCGCCCGCTTGTCACAGGAGGACTTGCTCACAGGCAAGCAAGCAACCATAACAACCCCTGCACCTGAGCTGCTAGTCCTGGTCGCTCTCTGCTGCCACCCCCTCGGGAGGGTACATCAGCCGACTGGGGTCCATGTGTGGCGGGTAGGTCACGGAGTGCAGGCAGAGCCCCTTTGCCTCCGCCACATCCCAGCCCCTGTACCCTGGCCGGCCTGCACCAAGGTCAAACAAGGCGGCACCTTCAACACATGCATTGCATGTGAACAAGGCCATGGAGACTCTCACCTTAAGGACGCCCTTGGGTTGCCCTGCACTGGTGCGGTCCAGCCAGGCAGTGCAGAACCCTAAACCCTAAAACCTCAATGCTTTGCATTGAGAAAAGCCATGCAGTTCTTTATGCAGTTCTTGATGCTGTAATCTATTATTCATTTTTAACGGAAACTTATCCATGTAAAACATGGATAATACCTGTTTTTTAATTATCCCTTCTGAAATTTTTTGATTTTCTAAAAAAGGTTTATTAAAACCAGAAACATCTTTTTTCTTTGCCTACAGGTGCCCTGGTTGGCTTCACCTAGGAGCCTGTTAGGCCCGCCTTACATGCATGCGCTTAGAGCTGCTCAGGTGGGTTATTACAGCATGACACCAAGCGCTTCACCCACAGATAAGCATGCCTCGGCACTGAGCCACACCACAATTGGACAAGCCCATGCCTTGCCGAGCGGGGCATGGATCTGTGGTCAGCCACAGCCAGCCTGAAGGCTGTCTCATGCTCAGCTCAAAGCGCCCAGCACTTACCAGCGTGCTGGGCAGCACCCCCTTGCTCCAACAGCGTGGTGATGTGGTCTGGGGCCAGCCTGCCAGCAGCCACGGCCAGCAGGGCCCCCGCCATGTGCCGCACTTGCTTGTACAGGAAGCCACTGCCCTCCACCGCCAGCCTGCTTACAGCCAAGAACAAGCCGGACCCTGGCCTGTAACATGGATGTAACTGGTGATGATGTTACCCAGCACATCTCAAACCTCACATTGTGGGCAGTAAGTATATCCATGCCTGAGGCTCTCCCCCAACCTTGATCGTTCACACTTGCCTACACAGGCATGGCTCGGGGCACTGTAGGAAGAAATCAGGCAGCGGCCAGGCCAGGCAACACAAACCGCATGAGTAGCCCTCCCACGGAGCCGTAGCTAGGGTGACCTGCCAAAACACTTGCTGAGTGCCTTGTTGCAATGGCAGTTGTCAGGAGTTTGACCTTCGAACAAGGACAGCCACACGCCGGCTGCCTCTACTTGTGCACCAGGAACACACCACCGCAGCTGGGCAGCCCAGATAGACACACCTGATGCCCCCTTGGATGTCTTCTACATCAAAGCGGTAGATAGTCTTCACCGGGGTCTTCTGGCTGCCATCCCGCGACACGTTGGAGAATGCCACAAAGTTGTGGGTGCCCACAAACAGATGGGCGGCAGACCTGGAACCGTTACCGCCACCGTTCAGCTGTTTACCACCTTGGCCCCACTGACTCACTTTCTGCAAGCGGCCCAATGCTGTCCTGCTGTGTAAGCTGCATTTCTTCTTGACTTGCAACCATGCGCCGAACACCGTGGTTGCACAGCAGCAAGGAGCCATCTGCCCCTGCTCGCATCCCTTGTGCACATGAGGCTGCCCCTCGCCTAAACTGCACGCATTGAGGTGGTGGTTCCTCTTTGCTTGCAAGCTAGTAGAAGCCACCTAGACTTGAGCTTGTCACCTGGTCACCTGATGGCCTCCACATTGAGCCGGTCAGGGTTGTGGGGGTGGTGCTGGAAGCGGACCGTGAAGGGGCTGGGGTAGGGTTCCAGGTTGATGTCGTAGTGGTACACCTTCCTGCACAGCCACTGGCACGCAGATGGTGGCAGGCTCCACGACGGCATACTAGCAACGCCAGTGGGAGACCTGGTGCTGCACATCCGACAAGGTGCAGCCGACGGCGACCCACTGCAACAGCCGCAAACTTCAGTAGTCACCAAGCAAACATGAGGCAAGGGGAGGCGCACTCTTCCATGGTGAGTTATTCTTTGGTCACAAGGGCGCACCCCTGCCTGTGCTGGGAGGATTGGCAGGGAGCTGCCAGCCAGCCTTGCCTGAGGGAGTAGCGCACGTTGAAGTCCAGCGGCACTTGGGCCACCTGCGTAACCACGATGTCCCTGGGGAGCATGGCGTTCAGGGCCCTCAGCGCTACTTCACAGTCCTGGGGGGAGCGGGTCAGGAACTGGGCCACCTGGCAAGCAGCAGCCGGCAACACATGGGTTGCTGCTGTGCATGCATGCATGTCTCTGTCCTACCCCTTCACCCTGCCCCATGTCTCGCTCATGCTCATCCCCGGAGCTAGGTCCATGTGGCCTTGCCTTCCAGCACACCAGCGCTGGGTGCAGAGGTGCGGCCGCTGCCCACACAAGGCAGCAAGTGCTGGCTGCACAGTGGCGGCCCCACTAGCACACAATGCAGCAGCACGACAGCAGCTGGCGCTGGCCAACCCCACTGCTCACCCCCACCATTAAACCAGCACCCTCCAGAAAGCGAACCGCCTCCCTGCCCTTGCAAAACCAAACCTGCGCCCTGGCGTGGACACCCGCATCTGTGCGGCCGGCTGCCTGCACCCTCAGCGTCTCCCGCGGCTCCTTAGTCAGCCGGACTAAGGCCGCCTCCAGCTTGCCCTGGACGGTCGGCCGGCTGTCGCGGCCCAGCTGCAGCTGGAAGCCGTGGTAGCTGGTGCCGTCATACGCCAGCACCACCTTGAAGTTGTGCAGCCGGCCGGCCATCCACGGCTGCACCTCCTTGTAGCTGTCAAGCGCGGGGGGCCTACACGGCGACCCAGCCAGCTGCTATAAGCAGTTGCTTGCAAAGCTTGAGGATAGGGGTGCTGGGTCCCACCCTAGGGCCACACAGGATGCTAGTAGGTTGTGGAAGCATGCATCTGGATTGAGCAGGGCTGAAGGTCCAGAGTGGCACAGGCACTCTAGCATATGCTGCATAAGGACCGCCGACTCACTGTGGCTCCTGTGCACCAGCCGCTATCTCCGCCGGCTGCTGCTCCTGCTTGGCCGTGCTGCTGGCGACCTGAGCTGCAATGATGCGCCGCCAACATCCCCTGCTCTTTCCGCGCATGTACGGATGGTGCTGCCTGTTTGCATGGATACTCCGCTGCTGATTGCGTCTGATCGGCCGAGCCATGCTTTGCTGCCCTCCGTGGATGGCTCCTGTGCTTGGCTGAGCAAGACGGTGCCTGCAAAGCTGACCCAGCTGGTCCTGAGCCGAGTCTAGGCGAGGGCACCTGATGCCCAGGCGAGATACTGACACCACGCTGCTGCGGCACCAGAGTTGGCAGTTGCCCTGCCTCTTCAAGGTCACTACCATACGAGTATACTTACCTGCGAGGATGCTGGCGGCCCCTAGCCACCATTGGTGGGTGAGGTGCTCGCCAAAGAGTAGTCTTCCCAGTTGCCCTGAGAAGATACTGCACAGCCGAAGGGGCAGTTGTCAGGTTCATGATGCGCAAGGGGGGCAAAAATACCGCAAGCAAGTGGGCAATTGCGACATCGGAAAAACACAGGGTCCTCAGCAGGCAACCTGGCAAAGCTCACATATTGGCAGCAACGCTGGTGACGGTGGCCTGCAAGGAAGAGGTGCTCTGAAGTCCTCTGGTATAGAGCGCCAGCATTCCTACGTTGAACTGCAGCACAGCGCAGCAGGCATATCAACTAGTTATAACCAGTGCCAGCACTGTAAGCAAGACCCTGCCCCTGCCCGAACTTACCAGCACAAGGAGAGTATAACATGCGGCCTTGGCTGCTAAACCTGGAACACGTGCTGCAAGCTTCC
Source organism: Parachlorella kessleri (assembly GCA_001598975.1). Lineage (NCBI taxonomy): Eukaryota > Viridiplantae > Chlorophyta > Trebouxiophyceae > Chlorellales > Chlorellaceae > Parachlorella > Parachlorella kessleri. The sequence goes on along the minus strand of BBXU01000913.1, from coordinate 99,893 downwards.
CAAACGAGGCGGAGGTCGCCCCTGCCAGCCCAGCTGCTGCCAAGGTTGTGAGCCTGCCTCCAGGGTTCATAGGCAGCGGCCGTGGGACGGCATCAGTAGCGTATCTTCGTAAGTATAAAGTAGTTCACTTCCAGTACCAAGACTGCCTACTGTTTCATAACGTAACCTAGATTCCCCGACAGCCAATCGGATCGTCTCTATGAACACACAAAATACTGAATGTGAGTTGCCCTCGGCAATGTGCGTATGTGCTGCTTTCCCAAAGATGATCACCTGTGATCATGACAACGATATTGACTAACAATGACAGAGATGTGGCTGTATGGAGTACTTAGCCTGAATTACTTGTTAGGGTACCTGGCCATACTTGGGTCCAGCATTTGTAGGACATTGATTGTCACCCAGCCAAATGATGGGACACCCAACATCAAGTTGGTAAGCCTTGGTTGCAAGCACAATTGTACATCTTTCACTTGGCAAGCGCCTTTCCAATGCTACAGCAGTGCAAGGAAACAGATTATTGGCAGGCAGTGTACAAGCAACGTGCCAGCATACAGGCATCAAGCAGACAACCCCACAGAGTGAGGGTATTTCAGAGGCAGCAAAGCTTCCTAGGAACCGACTGCTAGCTCAACTCTCAACATGATACTTCACAACCTGCCATGTCTCCCATGTAGTCCTTCGCAGAGCCAGCCAACTGCCTAAGTTCTCCCAGACCCTGACGCCCTCTGCTTCTTATAGCCACCTGCTTTGCCAGGCTGCTGCAAGCTTCAGGAGCCCCTGCCCCGCAGTGCGCATACGAGATTTGAACAAAGTATCAGCAAGACAAACCTGCAGCAACTTGGAGAATCCTGCAACAAACAACAATGCCTGGGAGCAGGTATGGAAAACTTAGACGCCAAGTGCTGGTGGTGTAACCCACTGTCGGAACCTGGTACCTAGCAAAACTGCAAATTCTGCAGTCCTACAGTCTTCCAAAACCGCCAGCCAGCCAGCTAAGCTGTTGATACATCCAGTCATGGTGCCAGGCTCCCTCAGTCGCAGAAGTAGCGATCTCCAAACTCGCCAACACCTGCTTGCAACAGCTGGAGCTTTCTTTACCGAGACGTTTTCTGCCGTGAGCACCGCTGGTAAGGCACAGCACGAAGGTGAGGGTCCTGTCATCCTCTAAACGCAGATATGCAGTTGGGCAACTGCACGCCCTGTCATATAGCTGTCACTGCTGACGCGACGCACAAGACTGGCTGCACGCATGTTGGAAGAACCTAGAAGGTAGAACTGGAGCAAACCTGGGCCCAGTGAGGACGGTTTAACAAACAGCAAGCCGATGCAGTAGGTTGCCAGAATTGACTCTGGCAACCCTGCATCCCACTCACGACACGCAGTTCTGCTGGCTTGTCCAGCTGTGAGCCATCTCCTGCCACCATGACTCTGAACAACCTATCCACCCACCTGGTAGGGGCTCACCACCCAGGGTACTGTGCAGCGAATCAGCAGCACGCATGACAGCCTAGCTGTCGCCCCGCAATGCCCAGTTGGTCCCACCCACCTGGCACAACATGGAGCTCCTCCATGCCCTCATCAATCTCTGACGTGATGACCTTCACCCTGGGGTACTCCTTGCAGACGCGGTGGATGCCCTCCGGTGCGGCAATGAGGGTGAGGAACAGGATATGGCCCTGCTCCACGCCTTTTTCTAACAGCACCTGCATGCCGTGGCCGGCAGGCCGCGAGTGTCACTCCCAGGGAAAATGCTGCAAGCCCCAATGACACATTGGGGTGCTGACCCAACCCTGGCAGCATCAATGACGATACGGCCAGTTACGAAGCGCCGGGCGACACTTATTGAACGCTTGATGAACCACCTGTGCTGCCTTGCAAGGCATTAGTGAAGCATGCATGCACTCACGCACGTTCGTTGCAGAAGTCCGTTCTTGCAGATGGCGATCATCACATCACAGCTATAATTCCAGCCCCACTGAATTGCACGCACCTCAATAGCCCTGCTTGCCGATTTGCCGGTGCCCAGAATGGGATCCATCAGCAGCACATACCGCTCGGCAATGTCCTGCACAGCCATCCACCCAGGTGTCGATTTACTGCCGAAGTCCACGCGCCACGCAACTTTGGTGCCATGCTCATGCACACCGGCCTGTATCCAACGCTCCCATTACAGGGCAGCCATTTAGCTGAAATTGCTATACTACTTGAGGGCCGCTTGTTGGACACCTAACCTAAGCCATTAAGCTAGAGCAGGCTAACACCACCCGACCCGCGTGCCTTTGGCAGCTTCTCGTACACGATCTCCTGCTCAGTCCGCGGACCCCGCATGGCCGCCCCGCCGCCGCCGCTGCTCGACGGCCGCCGCTGCGGCTGCGCCGGTTGCTGCTGCTGCTGCGTCTGGGAGCCCTCCCGCTCCAGCCCCGGGGGCGGCGACATCGCCGGCACGGGCGCTGCCGAGTTTGGGCGCGGCGAGGCCGGCTGCGGGTGTGTTGTTCCTGCTGCCGACGGGCCAGCTGCTGCGCCTGCCGCTGCAGCTGAGGCGGCGACCGCGTGCCCAGACAGGCGGGGCGACAGGTTGCCATCAGCGCCGCCGCTGCCAGTGGCGCTCAGCCGTTGGTTGCTGGTACTGCGATGTACCGAGCTTGCGGAGTTGAGCGCCCACACCTTCTCCCTGCACCAGCACGGCAGGCCATTGTGCGTTATGCAAACGTAAGATGTCCGGTTTGCCTCTGTAGTGGGGTGGGAAGGTCGGGGCAGCGGCTGTACACCCGGCAAGTTGCGTGACGTCCCAGCGTGAAGCCTGGGAGTGTGTTTGGGAAGAGCTCGTAGTTAATGTCCTCGGCACGGTCGTAGCGTTCTCCCAGGGCACCAAAGACCGGAAGGGGCACGCAGCAAATCCTGGGTTTGGTCACCATGCTATCTGAGCTACTGCATAGAGCATGGGCCCCAACAACCTTGGCATAGCAGGCACCAGCAAACTACCTCTGTGCCTTGGCATTTCAGCAGTCACCACCGCCTTCTAACACACTATCTCCCAGCCGTTGGCAAGGCAGTCCTGCCTCTCCTTGCTCTTCTCTCACCTGTGCACCAGGATCTTGCCAATCTTGATGCCCTTGCAGCAGGCCCGCAGGGCGTTTTCCATGGACTCCCCGCTGCGTATGATGCTGACCCCGCACAGCTTCTTGGCAAAGTCCACGCCCACATATTGGAAGCCAGTGGGGGTGTCCACTATCTTCTCGTAAAAGGGCAGGTGCCCCAGGCCAGCCTCCACCACCTGAGACGCACAGCAGAGTTCTCAACTACGAATACATGTTGAAAGGTACAATGAGTGACTAAGGGTATGCCCTTGCTTTCGATTCAAAAGGCCCCTGTGCCACGGGCGAGTAAGAAGGTTAAGGCGAAGGTGCAAGTGAGGAGGTCAAAGGAGAGGTCCCCTGTGTAGCCCACTATAACCACTGTCATGTGCCCTCCACGCCAAAGTTACAGCATATAGCCTGCTTTCAGCATGCAATGACAGTACAATGCCTAACCTAGTCCCAGCCAGCTCACCAGTCGCAGCAGGCGGTCCGCATAGAACACAAAGTCTGCTGCGTGGGTATGCATGTCCCGGATGATGGTGTGCATGCCCCGGATCTGCGCGCCAGGCAGGAAGGCAGGCAGGCACGCAGGCAGGTTTTGATGGGCATCACCTGCCTCTGAGCCATCGGGGCGGTACAGAGCGCATGACCCCTCGTGGAGGGACGCTATCTTTGTTCCAAGCCACCATAGGGAGCCACGTAGGTAGGCATAACATAGCATAGCATAACCCATACCCTCGAGCGCTGACAAAGCAAGCTGCCAGCAGTTAGATACTAGTTAAAAAACCTCCCTCACGCTACGCCCACAAATATGCTGACCTACGCATCGTCAGCTGCATGCAAGCTGCTGAGAAGCACAGTGTTCAGTCGCAACCCCACCCTCGTCGGCAGCATATCCCTATCTGCTGAACCTCACCTGGAAGTTGGATGGAATAACCTCCAGGTTTGGGTAGATGCGGCGCAGGTCGTGCTGCTGCAGCTTCATGCGGATGTGCTCTGTGATGAGGTCAATCGCCACAACATTGTCGCCCCTGTACATGGTATACACACGAATTGATTCAAACGCTGACTCATAGAACGCCAGGTCCCAGTCCATTCGATGGGGTCCGCAGGTAACCAGGCCAATCTCAACATAAAACCAGAGGTGTGACAGCATACATGTGGTGTAGCTTGGGGGCGCAGTCAGATTTCCACATCACAACATAGCCTGAGGCCAGTTTGATGACTCCTCACCTTGCCCAAGGGATGATCACGTCGGCAAACTTGCGACTGGGCGCCACAAACTGATCGAAGGCTGGCTTCACAAACTTGGTATACTGTGAAATCACGCCGCCCACGTCACGCCCTCTCACGGATACATCTCTTTGTATCCTGCAGCAATGCAACGACAGCAGAGCATCATCCACAAGTAGCAAGCTAAGTCGATCCTATGTTGCCACAGGTCACTCATGGCCTGGCAGGTTCCACCCGCACAAGTGGGGTTTCCAGCAGGTTGTAAGTTTTTATTGTTGTAAGCTCGAGCTCAAAGTTTATCCCAGAGGCACCCAAGGTCAACAGCATGCTGCCTGCCCAGGCCCCACAGCCACCTGCGCGCCAGCCTCACGTCATCGTCCGTGTCCACATAGATCTTCATGTTGAGCCGCTCCCGGAGGCGCTCTTCATGCAGCACCATGATGCCCTCCAGCACCACAACGTCTGCCAGGAGCCAGGCAGCAGCAGGGCGAGCGAATTGTCGGGATGAATGCTAAACTGTCAGGCCAGGACCATCTGCCGAGCGGCAGGCAGACCACTGGTGAGCTGCAGCAGCTCGTAGCAAAGGGCTTCACCCCAGGCGCGCCACACTCACCCCGGAGCCAGTGGGCAGGAGCGGACACAAGCGCATACTGGACGACCCAGGTGGGGAATTCGCACTGGTGTTAGGATCCTAGACGGGTAAATGTCACACAGCAGTCCCTGAGAATTCCACAGCAACCTGAGAGCAGCTCCAAGAAATATTGTCTGTCATGCTAAGCCATGAAGCAGTGTTCCTACTGAGCTGTGCCACGCCCTGACACGCTTGCATGTACGCATTTCTGGGAGGAGCTTAGCTCTACCTCACAGCCCTGTGAGGGCGGCAAGGTGAGTCACCTGGCAGCATCTAGCTCTCACTCCTACAGCCTCACCTGCCGGCATCACCCGCCGCGTTTCACTGCTGCGCTGATGCAATGTAAAATCGTATATGGGCACATCAAATGGCTGCCCCGCCTGCGACCAGAGGGTGCACTAGAGCTTGAGGCGCAGACTGCTGAGTTTTGTTGGTGTGTCACTTGCTGGCTTGCAAGGGGCGCATCAAGAATTTGGCAACTTGTTTGCCACACTGTATGCTGGGAGGCTGGCTGTCACATGCTCCGTACCTTGAGGGTATCCAAACACTCCAGTATTGCATCCGTGTCGAAGGCCTCGGGTTGATCAAAGTTATACTCTACAGCCAGAGGCCAGAAAGCACGAAGGGAGTATGCATTTAGAGGGGCTCAGCGGCACCACTTAAGAGGCAGCCAGGGCAACTCTGCACCTTGAGGAAACCCGAAAATGACATGTCCCTGTGAGGGGTACTTCTTCCTCTTCAGATGTCTGTCTCAAGTGGAAGGAACTACACTTCTGGCAAGCCCTACCCAAGCTCGTCTCGCCGGCAACCCCCTACACAGTACGAACCAGCAGGCACCCCTTCATACTTCATATAGTAGCAAAGCACGCCTAGCCAGCTCCCACCTGTTACGTGTTCCAGTTCCTCCGGTGTGAGGTTTCTATAGAAACTGTCCTGGCACAGCATCACCACCGACTGCTCCTGCAGCCGCTGGGTGATGAGGTCGCACACCGTGCTCTTGCCGCTGGCTGTGCCCCCGGCTACGCCTGCCCCAGACAACGCCAGCAGGAAGCAGTGAGGTGGGAGCCTCGGCCGGCGGTGACACAGTCAAACTAACAAAGCAATATTTGGGCAGGGGCTGTCGCAGAGGCTTCAACAGGTCTATAAATAGTGAAGCTAACCGCTGCCCAGCGCTTGACCATCAGGGAACACGATTTGATCAGGCACAGACGTACCAATGAAGAAGGGCTCCGCCCGATGGCCCAGGCGCTTCATCGGGCTGCTCAACAACCAGCTATCATGTCGCTGCAGCACCAAGTTGCCAGTATTTGGGGGCTGGCGGCCGTCCATGGCGATATGTGCCGCCCTACCAGCGTGCTGCTGCACTTGAAGCTGCAACGAGATGGTTGGGAAGGCTCAATATTTGATCAGCCTCAGTTGTTAAAAAAGAATTGATCTAACCGAGTGTCGACTGCTTGTCGAGCAAGGCTACTTTCCTGGTATGCTTTGGATGGAAAGCTATGTTGGCCATGTCCTTGCCTGACTCATCATGACTGTGGCCGCCATGTACCCCCCCCCCTGCTGGACACATGCGCCTGTGTCGATGCCGGCAGTCAGTTGGAGTATGAAAATGCGAATAAGATGGACTGGCGGCATGACTGACGGGCTTAAGAACTGCTCCAAGCACCCCAAGCTTAGCCTTACCCAATACATGTTGATGGTGGCAGGCGGTGCAAACAAAGGGAACAGTTACGGGCAAACTGCACTGACAACGATGCTCCACTGCTCTGCCTTGTGTGCACCCTTATGTGTGCAAGTGAGTTTACACGTTCTTTGGTAACAGCATGCGCCACGTTTCTTAGGTCTATGTCAAGAGGTGGAAACCATGCCAACTCCCACAAACGCATGGCAACGCCCAACAAAAGTCAGAAGTTAGCACACCAGCACTCTAGCCCAGACAGTCGTCGATCGTTGGTTACTGAGCCTTATCCTCAGAGGGGCACTGAAAACAAGAACATCTACCCACTGTCCTAAGGGTAGTAATTGCTGTATACCACTCTATAACACTCCATGGTTGCGAAAGAACAAAGAGGGGAACAGCAAGGAGCACACCGACAGGAAACCTTGTCCCTCTTTCCGCCACGATAAGATTTTCACCATAGTCGATAACTTAACCTCACTTGGATAGTGCCAGCAGCAGAGCAGCCACCACTTGGTAGTGCCCTTGCCTGCATCCTTAGAATGGGAGACAAGCGCGGCGCTCTGCAAGGCTCAGCACTGAACGCTGCATAACAAAGGGTAAACAACAACTGATCGAGCGCATGTGCGCACCCAGGCGGAAGCGCTGCGCAACACAACACTGCAGGCACTCAGCCACAGGACGGCTGCCTGCCAACTTCCCACCAAAAATGGCAGATGAACCACACAGTTTACCTCCAAGTGCAGCAACACCTGTGCAGCAACACCACGAATATCAATGTGCTTGGCACCGCAGCTGGGAAACCTGGCACATGCCTGGCCCAGCTGTCCTCGCCTCCCTGGCTGGCAGCCCAACGGTAAAAAATATGAAGTACTCAAGCAGCCACATCCACACGGCGGCCAAACGAGCAAAACCACGCAAACTCCACAGAAGACTCGTATTGCCGAGAAGGGGAAGCAAAAGGAAGGGACAAGATGACCGGGCAGGCCAAAACTGCGACCCCAAAGACTAGGGGTTGCCAGGGAACAATACTGGCTTGGCGGCCGACCAAACACCTCCAGCCCCTGCCAAAAATCAATCCATCAGCTGTGTGCCTCTGAGAGAAAGCCTCTCCATGTCTCCCTCAGCAGGGAAACAACGCTTACCAAAAAGTAATAACGCATGCCTGAAAGGTGGTTGAGCTTGAGAAAGGTAGGAGGGTAGGCAACAAGTCCGCTCGCCCGGGAACTAACAAAAGTGCTAAGCTCGGGACGAGTGGCATGACCAGGACTGGGCATCTTGACCTTGGCAGTGCGCCATCGATCAAAGCAACTCTAGGAAACTAAGCGAGACTAACATGCTTCGTAAACGCAAGATATGGAAGAGAATAATGTTCTCACCATAGCAGTCATTCGTATCACGTACGGTCCTGACCCACAACACGATTCACCTCGCTGCAGCCAGGGGGGCGCAGCACACGACAGAGCCGTGTCTAGTGCCTGAGCACAAACACCCTCGCAAGCCATACTGTCCCTACTCCCGATGCAAGCCACACAATAATGACTTCACCTCACACCCAACTCCAGCCCCATGACTAGTTTCTACTCACTCGCCTACTAAGATAGGGCTCAAGGTCGGCGGGCGGGGCCTCGACCAGGGCCGGGCACCCCCGCATTACCCACCGCCCATGAGTCACAGCCATGCAGAGATCGCCCTGCTGAGCGCGCTGTCATGTCACCTCAGCCACCTCTCCCAGCAGCATGGTGGCGAGGGAGGGCTCCCGGCGGACACCCGACCCACCAGGCCTGGTGCCGGGGGTGGGGATGTTGGTGGGTGGCGCGCGCGCGCGTCCAGCAGGCAGGTGCCGGGAGCGAGGCGGGGACCAAAACAGCGGCCATGCCAGGTCATTCTGCAAGGAAGGGGGAGGCAAAGAGGACAATAAGCTCGATTAGCAGGCAGGTAGGGCGGGACTGGGTGTGTAGTTGAGGTGCTAGTGTGGCAAGCCGGAGAAGAGGCTAGGCTGGGCACTATGTGACCCCTCCCAACCTCGGACCATGATTGCTGATTAGGCCTATGCCCCCCGCTTCGGTTTGCTGCGTGTGTCAGGCAGTTCCAAGACATAGGCAACACCCCGCATGCGCACCCGCTTTCATGGTCTCACCGAAGCGGTACACCGACCACGTGTACATACCTCAGGCAGATCTACCAGCAGCTCGTTGGGCTCGTGCCGGTCTGTGGGGGAGTTGACCTTCCACAGCGAGCGCAGCCCCATGCCCTGCAGCTTGGCCCGCTTCTTCACCGCCTTCCACCGCCTACAATGACACCCCGGAAGGTACTTCTAAATCACATCCTCTGCTCTGTGCATCGACTGCTCCCGACCACATGGCTGGCTAACCCCCTTCCTGTCACATGCAGCCATTAATGTGGCCCGCGGGTGGGCAGAGGTGCACTACCTGCTGAGCAACCTCAAAGCCTGCTGGAGCTTCACACAGAAGCAGCCTCGCGCCAAAACCCAGAGCCAGAGACTGACCGGCGGCGATGCGTGAGGCTCGCACTATGCACCCAGCAGTCCTTTTGCTCTTTTCAAGGCAACAGTGCACTCCTCGGTTGCCTCACCTGATGAAACTTCGGTTCCACTCCCCCCTGAGGTGCTCCTCATGCGCCGCCTCGCCCTTGCCGCACTCCTGGCCGCCTTCGCCGCCAACCCGTTCCTCCCCTTTATCCTCCACTTCCTCAATGTCCTCTGCATCACCACCATCACCATGCACCACGCCCTTGCCAGCTGGCAGCGCGGGTGGCGCCAGGGCAGCCTCACCACCGGCGTTGGCAGCTGCAGCAGCCACAGCAGCGCCCATCCAGGCCTCCCCGGGGCAGTCTTGCGTGGCCCAGTCAGGGTCGCCCACGAGAACCGTCTTGCGGCCGTGCATGCTACCGCCGGCGCTGCTGCTGGGCACGCTGTGGTGCTGCTCACCGGGCTGCCCGGCAGGCCGCCTTGCCGGCTTCTGCTGCGCCTCCTGCAGGGTGGAAGCCCCTTGAGCTGGCTGGGTAGGGGTGGTGTCCGACAGGAGCGGGGGCTGGCCTGAGGCCAAGGCGGGCTGCTGGTCGTCCGGGGAGGCAGAAGGCTGGACGATCGCCAGGGCAGACAATGCCGCGCTAAGCTGCCCAGCATCGACAACATACTGCTGCTGCTGCCTGCAGAGCAGCAATAGAAGCATGGCGCGTCTCTTGACAGGTTGGCGCCCCTAGGCGCCAGTATGCTGAGGGCAGTGATCAATGCGCCTGCCACTGCTGCAATGTCATGAAGGAGAAGAGTGTGGGCACCCCAGAGCAGCACACAAGCCACGCCTCAGCTTGGTGTGTTGTTCTATGCTCGGGTACACCACCACCCTAAAGGCATGGGTACCACCTAGCACGGCCCTAGGCTGTTAGGTACACCCACCCCGGGAAACTAGCATAGCACCACCGTCCCACCCACCGGCTCTGGAGGTTTTGTCTGGGGCACCTCTGCTGAGATCCTGGCTGCTCCAAGCAGCCGACACGACCCCCCTGGGCCGCACCACTGCTCGGCCGGGCCTGCCCAGACCTCTCTGCCGCGCCGCACGCGGCGGCCGCTGGCGCCGTCGGGAAGGCAGTGACGCGCTGGGTCCACGAGTTGCCCTCGCCCAGCAGGGCGCCGGGCAGCGGCACGTCCTGGTACGGACCCTGCACAGCCGGGGCAGGGCGCGAGCGAGACTGGTGATGCTGAGAAGGTGGTGTATACGGCAGGGCAACTGGGGCTGTGGCAGGCTGCCACATAGACCAGGAGGTGTTTAACCATGCAGGTACACTTTCCACAGCAGCAGCAGCTGCAGCAGCGCATGTGTCATAGACGCATCGGACGTGCTGGCCATGATGACCTCCAACTAGTCATGTAAAGCTGAGACTGCAGTATATATTCAAGGTGCAAAGTGTTCTGTAAAGGAGGAGAGGAGGCCGATTATATCTTGGTGTTCACTGCTATTTGGCTTTGGCCTGTATCCGTGCGGCCGCTGGACACTACCTCCCATCCATCCCAAGGAGGTGTAGCAGGCCCAGTTACCTAGAATGCCACATCGAAGGCCACTCACTACTGGGGACCCCGACGATGGCACTGCAGGGGGGTTGCTTTGCAAAAGCTTTGCAGGCGCATCAAAGGGTACCCCACAACCCTGAGCCATCCCTATTTCCCCCTCTACTCACCGACTCGGCCACCGGGTGCAGGGCCCAGGTGCCTGCACGTGTGGACCCGTCGCGGCTCATGTACCCGCCCCGGCCAGACCCCTCGCGGCTCTGGAAGCCACCCCGCCCAGACGCTTCACGGCTGTAAGCCGCCAGCTGATCCTGCTGGAGTGTGGGCGGCAGCAGCTGTGGCCAGCCCAGGGGACCTCCTGGACCAGGGGCAAACATGGCGCCGGCGCGGCCAGAGCCCTCACGGCTACGGCCACTCCCTAGCTTGCCGCCGCGCAGGGAGGCATCACGCGACAGGGCCGCGGAAAGGCCGCCGGCGGACAGCTGCCTGCACAGAGGGACGCAGGTGGGCAGGCTGTAAGCACAAATGCAAGGCAAGTGCAACCCAGGAAGTCAAGATGGCTTAGTCGAGCAGAACACGTGTCTTGGACACGAGCCAAATAGCGGGAATCCAACTCTTCGCAGTCACGTAGATGGCCAGTGCTTCTTCAGTTGACTTGGCCGCCTGGGGGCAGTCCTGGCAGGGTCAACTGTCCAAGAGCTGGGTAGTCAGCCACTACTACCACGCAAAGCCTGCACAGCGTCCCACATGCTAGCCCGCCCACCTGTGCAGCGGGCGGTAGGAGCCCTCCCTGGAAGCTCCCCTGCTGCTGGCTGCCGAGGGGCCGCGCAGCTGCAGGCTGAGCAGCGAGACAGCGCCAGGCGAGCACAGAGCGCTCTCAGGAAGCCCAGCAGCACGCCCAGCGCCCTCATCGCCCTGCCCTTCACCAGGCTCGCCAAGGGGAAGGCCAGCTAGGTCTTGGTAGCCACTCCCGCGGTGGTGGCTGCCCTCGCGGCTGCAGGGCAGCGGTGCGGTGGCGGGGCGCCCGCTGCCGCTGCGCTTGCTGCTAGTGCCGCTGTGCGTGCTGCCCTCAGCAGGCTTGTCTTGTTGGCGCGGCTGCACCTGCTGCTGCGCCTGCGCTGTCGACTGGCGGGCAGCTGCAGTACTGTCGGCAGTGCTGGTCTTGGCTGTCAGCTGCTGCTGCTGCTGCTGCGCCTCAGTGCCGCCATGCACGCTGGGCTCACGTGAGGCCGGTTGTGACCGGCTCAGCGTGGTGAGAATGGCCACGGAGGGGGACTCTGGTGGGCTGGGCAGGGTGTTGGGCTGCCCATGCGATGTGGACTGGGCAGGCTGTGGCGTCCTCTCCATGCAGTCTGACAGTGCAGCACTCAGGGTGCTGCAGGCAAAGGGTTTGCGGCCGCTGGCCCTGCGCGGCAAGTGCTCTTGCTCCTCCTGTTCTGTAGCGAGTCGCTGAAACTGCTCCGGCGAGGTTGGAGGAGAGACAAGCTGGAGGGCAGGGCCCGCGACATGAAGCGGCGTCGCCGGCTCCGATGCCGGCGCTGCAGGCGTCTTGCTCACGCAGCCCGCCGCGCCTGCCAAGAGTGAGCTGGCCGAGTCCCAGGCTAGCTCCTTGTGGCTCTTGTGGTGGCTCATAGTGATCGTGCACGGTGCGCTGCCGCTGCGGTGGATTGGCGGCTGGGCCGGCAAAGACGAGTGCTGCTCAGTGGTCTCCGCAGAGGCTGCGTCTGGCCCAGCTGAAAACAGCTGCGGATCACCACTGCAGCGTAATGCCGGCGGGCTGGCTGGTTGTGCTAGCAATTGCACATGTCCCCCAGCCCGCAAGTGCTGGCTTATGCTTGGCCGCCCAGGTGGTGGCGGCGCCTGGTGTTGCTGCCGTGCGGTGCGGCGAGCTTGAAGCTGCTTGCGGGAGGGGTCCGGGCCCCAGTTATAGGGGTCATATCGCTGACTGCCCTTGCCCGACCTGCATAAGGGGCCCATGGCACCTGATGGCAGGCAATACACCCTAGTGCCTAGCTGTGCCCAGACATCATGGTTGTGATCTAAACTGGCACATGTCGCTGGCTGCCCCCCTCTTGGCTTCTATGCCGGGGACACAGTTGCCCCCGTGACGCTACGGCATGCACCCCCAAGCAAGCCACCCACGTGGGCGGCACACGGCAAGGCGCTCGGCTTCTCTGCCAGCATGGTGCACTGCCGTATAGCCGACTGCCCTTCTGAAGCGGTCCCTAGCAACCGCCCACCCCACGCACGTTTGGCACAGCCGAGGTTCGCTGTCGGCAGCCAATTGCCCTCCAGTTAAGCGCTTACCAGCTTGCGTCTAGCGACGTTAAGAGCTCGGCAGGCGGGACGACGTCCTTGCATTCCGCTGCTCCCAGCCAGCCGGCCACCCTTTTCCTCAGCCAGCCCATCTCGCTGGACCCGTCACTCTTCACTTAGACGTAAACTCATTCGTAGTGGACCAGCTGGCGGCGTTCGTGACGAGCCCAGTCACCTTCACAGTTCCGTCCAATATGCGCCACCTAACCTCAAACCACCAAACCGACGGCACCTCGAGAGCTAGTTGCAGAGGTATTCCAGTACTGCAAATGTGCCCCTCGGAAGTGCTTTGGGACTCTTTGGGGAGGCACCCGATCGAGGCATCCATCACGGCATCCAGTAGTCACGGGAGGTTCCCAATACAACGCCTCGCAAGTGGCGGCTGCCGGCTGGGTTCAACTCCTCTCCATCCCTGTAAGAGTTAATTTCTTCTTCACGACTGGCACCATACCATAAATGACAGGCCCCTTGGAACCCAGGCCTAAACGTCATTGCCTAAAATGCATGCATAGTATGGATCGCTGAGACTGAACCTGTGTTGGGAAGATGAACAGGCCACGGCCTAAGCTAGGCACTTGAACTTAACCATCATAAACAAATATACCTGCGAGCAGGCTATCTGCCACAACCAATGAGATTGGCAACCTCTACAGTGGGTGCTCAAATCTGTTGTGCACAACTAGCCCGCAGCAACCAGTCAGCTGGCGCCGCCCCACGCGCAAGCACCAGAGTTACCACCACCGGCGCAGCCCCAGGTCGGCTATGATCCTAGAGGCGGCGTTGTGGCCAGCACACCCCATGACTGACCCCGCTGGGTGGCAGCCAGCACTGCAAGAGTAGAGGCCCTGCAACCACAACACACGAAGCGGTTCGGTCATGCGAGAGTAGTGATGGTAAGGAGCGATAAGGGCGCCATGCAGCCTAGCACACGTCCGTGGTCTTGCTGGGGAGTTCCCAACAAGGACCCTCAGCCCCAGAAATTAGAGTTGCCCCAATCCAAAATTTTGGGGCTGGTGCGATATCACCACCGCCATGTCGACATGATACAATTCACTTAGTATAACAACGCCGGCGCTGTGACCAGCCCCTTCTTGTATGCTCCGTGCTCAGGTCATGCTCAAGGTTCACAGCGTTGCTTGATTGTCACGCATGAAGGCTAGTGCCGCTGATAGCAAGGTGCAAGGGTGACACACTCGCAACCCACAGGCTGAAATGAGCTTTCAACAGGGGACTGTGACTTGGTCTGCAGCGTGGATGTCACCCCACACTTGTTACAATGAGCAACAGTGCTGGGCTTGAGTCCAACTCACCGCCCAGGACAACCAGCTGCCAGGCGCAAAGTCCCCGTACCTGGATAGGGGTGCTGTATGGGAAGCGGTCGGTGAAGCCAAAGGAGTTGTCGATGTGGTGGATGTGGCCCCGGCTGATGCCAAAGTAACTCTCCACCTTGGGGGGTGTGAGCGTGAAGGTATCCACAACAAGATCCTTGGCACCTGCAAGCCAGGCAGCACCCCATCCTTCCATTCTGTATCGCCCCATGCGGGCCATGCACTCCCGGCTGCACTGCCAAGCAAGGGCGGAGAGTTTGAGCCCGCACACGCTCCCAACTGCGGCCCTCCCCGTCAAAACACGCAGACCACCCATCCAGTCCTCCTACTGGCTGTTGGCGACCACGGCCCATCCCAATGACCCCCTGACGCTGTCCTTCTCACCAGGGGCGAAGCGGTCCAGGATGCCTATGAGGTGCTCCACATACCGCTCCTCCTCAGCCTCCCAGCTGGTCCCCGCCAGCTCAAACGGCACCCACTGCACAAACAGGGCTGCGCTGTGGTGCTGCCTGCTGGCGTCCTGGATGGAGGGGTCGACGGTGGTCTGGTAGTAGACCTCGATGGTTGGGAACTCCGGGAGGCGCCCCTGGCGCACATCCTCAAAGGCCTGCAGCAGTAGCAGCCAAAGGCATGCTTTCACCGGCAAGTGCGAAGGCGGACAGGAGGAAGGCGGCACCACGACTGAGGAAAGCGAGGAGAAAAAGTGAGGAGCAGGGATTGAAGAGCAGCACGAGTGTACTTGGGAGTGAGGCGAAGCAGCGCGGCCATGAGGTTACGCAGGGGTGTGGTCAGCGGCGGTGGCGGCTTCAGGGCGGCGGGGCAGCGCACTGCCCTGGGCTGCACGCGTACTGCTGAGGCAGAGATGCTCCTGAGGTCTGCACCTGTAGGTGTCCGGGACCGCTTGATGCAGGGGGTGCTCATACAAACCCATGCAAACGTCCCTTCAGTGCACCGCCAGCGCACGCACTGGGCACCACCGAATTTCATCCCTGTCAGCCCAAGACTTGGAATGGTATGCTGGGCAAACCCCAGTTTTCCCAGGTTGGTGTCGAGCACGCCAGATCCCACACAACTCTACTACCAGCACCTGTGTTACAGACTCCAGGACTGTGCTCTCGTCGGGCAGCAGGTGAGTGGTGGTCCGGTGCTGGCCTAGGTCCTCAGTCAAGCACTTGAACTGGGGGAGCCCTCGCAGCGCCATGTTGACCTGCGGCAACGCAAGGAGGCAAGCTGACGTGGTGAGAAGGGCATGGCAGCACACCTGGATGAGTGCGTCGCACCTGGCAGAACCCCCCTCCAGAACTACCCTCTTGAAAGTGGCCCAGACGGACAGAGGCCTTGAAACTTCTGCCAGTTCAGGCACTTACACCTTACAACCCTTGCTTCCGCGCGCTGACACCCCCAGCCAAGCTAGCCCGCCGTTACGGCAGCTGTCCACCCAGCAGAGCAAACCCTTGGGGGGGCGAGGCCGAGCTGCTGGTGCTGAGCCAGATGCTGCGGGTGCCCGTGTTTGTCTACCTCACCAGCAGCGACGCCAAGGGAGGGTGAGTCGTCTTTCATAACATTACATAACAATGTGCTGTACGCCGTTAAGCACAAGTTTCCTTACCCCACCAACATCACCTTCATTGTGGTGCCATCCTTCTTCATCGCGTCCAGCCGGGCATTGAACCCCGCTGGGAAGTTGGCCTCCCCCGCCAGCTGGCGCAGCCTAAAGGGGTCCGCGTTAACCAGCACCACTGGAGCCCTGTGCTCCCTCCGCTGGCCAGTCACAACCCCCCGGGCCACCCCGCCCCCCACTAGTATGCTTTGGATGGGCTGACCTGCGAGGGGGGTCCTGGCACAAGTTGGGTGCTGTGCGTGCCCGGGTCAGAGTCAGATGCCTTAGGTAGCGCACTTTGTGCACGACCACCAGTGCGGCCACATTCCACGACCAGGCAGTGGAGGTGCACTGACAGGCTTATGGCTGGCCATGCCGCACTTTCTGCCAGCATGGAATCAGCAGGCGTTGCTGCAGGCACGTGCAGCGCCCAAGCACCTCGCGCAGGATCACTGGCCGCTGCCTGCCTGCCTGCCTGCCTGCGCACCTGTGTGTATCCGAGCCCCGTGGTGCAGCGCTGCGGTCGCCAGCTGCTGTGTCACCGCCCCCATGCCCCCCTGGACGACCATCCAGGTGCCGTCCGAGCCGGGCAGGCGGCACAGGTTATGCACCAGGAAGTTCATGCCGGTGCCGGGGGTGTCCCAGCCGCCTGTAAGGCCGCTGAAGCCGTCAGTCACAGCGTACATGACCTGTGGTGGGGAGGCCCCCAGGACGATGGGGGAGGTGAGTGCATGGGGCACATAAAGGCCTGCTGGTCTGCTGTTGCCAGTCTCTGCTCCCCGTTTGCAGCGGCAGCGGACGTGCTGGAGGGTGGAGGGGCCGAGCAGCTGCGCCAAAGCCAACACAGGCAGTGGTGCAGCCTACGCTGCACAGTTCAGCCATAGGAGTTGGGGAATGGGAAGCGGACCAGGTGACGAGGCGAGGAATGTATGCTTGAAAGAGATGTGTCTGTGTGTGTGTTGGGGGGTGGGGTGGGGGGGGGGGGTAGGCACACCTTTAAAAGGTCCGACTTGAAGCCAAACTTGTCTAGATAGCGGGAGACGGGCTGACGGCAGAGGTCAACAAAGGTGTCCCGCAGCTGAGGCCGGATGTACCTACAGCATCAGCAGGGTGCTGTTAACAAGATCACACGGCCACCGCTACACCAAGGCTGCCAGCGTGCCTGCCATGGCGTTCATACCGCCTGAGAAGCCAGTGACAGAACGTACCACAACGCCTGCCCTGACTAGGTGTGGTAAATAAATTCCGGTCAGGGTATACCACTTGATGGGACAGGCTTTTCGCAAGGCCACATGAGCTGCAAGGCCAGCAGTTTCATGCTCCCACATCCATGCTGGTAACATCGCAGTCCAGCTCCGTTCCATCCTACATATTGTGCCAGCCTTTCGGCCTCACCTCTCCGCACTTTCCTCTAGCGACAGGGGTTCTTGCAGGCAGGCTGGAGCGATGTCATCCCTCAGCGCTCCAATCTCCTCCTGCACCGCAGGCCACGCAGTACGTGGCAGACCTGGCAGCGCACAAGCTCCACCAGCAAGACCAGGCCAGTGACTCGCACCCCCAAAGGCCGACGGCCACAGCCCTTTCAAATCCAGCAAGTGCTGCCAGGTCAACGGGTGCCGGGTGCGAAGACCCCCTCCCCGTGCGCCTGCGGTGTGCAGCTGTGCCAGATGGAGGAGCTTGCAGGCTCTGCCCAGGCCGTACAGTCAGCAGCAGCTGTGGGGCTGTGCCTAACCTGCAGCCTCTGGTTTGCCGCCCAGTCCTCCTGGGAGAAGAACTTGAGGAACTGCTGCTTCATGGCCGCCTGGTCGGAGCCAAACAGCAGGTACTTCTCCCCTGCACTCTGTGCCAGCCTAGCGTGAAGTTAGCACGGCTGCAGACCAACTTGCCACAGCGAACGGGCAAGGCATGTGCACCAGCAGCACAGCTCATAGGCTCATTGTGAAAAGGAGAAGTGTGTCGAGGTTTTAGGCACATGTCACGTTGGTATGCAGCATACCAGGCAGATACAGCACCTTGGCGTTTTCACATCAAGGTGAAGCTCATGTAGCAATACCCATGCAAGACACACAACGCTGCCATGATACGGGAGCCAGCCACCTTCAGTGATATGCCACCAAGCATGACACACCTGCAGTCCTGTTCTAGGGGCAGTAGGTGGGTTCCCCAGGGTTCAGGTTGGTACTTGGGTCTGGCCTATCTACCTGTCGTTGGGAGGAAATAGTGTGGGTCCCTCCGTAGCAGCTTCACGCCGTCCAGACCTAACAGGTCCTTAAGCTCGGGTGGCAACACACCCAAAAGGTAGGCGCCTGCACATGCACTGCTCCTGAGCACCCTCCTGAGTGCTGAGATGGGATCTGATGGACCTGGTTCTGAGATGGGACCCACGTGACAGCAAGGATTAGACAGCACTGTGTTGGGTGCCGGCTGCGTCACTCTGCGAAGCAGAAAGTAGGGAACAAGCGAACAAGTGCAAAGGCCTAACCTGCCTGGACATTCTCAGGTTACTTCAGTAGGGGTCCTGGAAGGCATGCACCAGAAGTATAGAAGAGCAAGCGAGCTAAGCATGGGCTGGGTGTCACCTGTGGACTGTGCGAGGCCTGGAACCTTGGGGAAGGGGTACTCCGTCCGGCAGGCGCCTCCAACAACATCCTTCTCCTCAAACACTTCAACCTGAGCAGCAGCAGAGCACCCTGACAAGTCAATCTTCACAACCTAAGTTCTTGACCGCTCTGTGAGGCGGGTGAGGCACCAGAGAGCCAGAGCGCGGAGGCCCACCTACCTGCAACCCCTGCCTAGCCAGCAGGTTGGCTGCCACAAGGCCGTTATGCCCCGCACCCACTATTATTACATCGGCAGATTGCGGACCAAGGGAAGCTATACTACGCAAGCCAAGAAGCTGGGCTAGTTGCTGATCACAGGCCCCCGTCGCTGCCCTAGGTCTGCAGGGCATGTGGACATGACATGCCCGTCTAGCCACCTGGGCTAGTGCCCACATGGTGTCGTATGGCACTTTTGTAGCGTTCTAGAGCTTAGGGGCCGCTGGCACTTTGAAACTCGGGTTCCGAGGGCAAGGGTACCCGTGGCTTGAAATGCTGTTTGCCCAGCGTAACCCCCTTCCTTCCCGCTGCGCAAGGGAGACAGGCAGAGGCATTCCTGATTGCTTAGAGACAGATCGTGCAGGGAGCTTAGTTGCCGTGTTGTTTGGGATAGGGTGCAACGCACCTGCAGCAGACAGGCCTGCTTTCTATTTCAGCTGGTAAGTAAAACCCAACCTATGGCTGAGGGCAAACAGCTCTACTCCTGCTTACAAATGCACACCCGATAGGGCAGCCCGGGCAGCAAAGCCTAGTGGTAGCTGCGCAGGGAGAAGCCTGCGTTAGCTGTCCTCCCTGCAGCGAGGGCCAGTGACGGGTGTGGGCCTTGCAATGAGCTCCGGTTGTGGTTGACAGGGAGCACACTGGTACCTGCAGGGCTTCGACTGAGGTTGGAAACCCAGATGGCAGCAAGGGTGAGCATAGCACCAGGGGTTGCCGCTGGCCAGTAGGCGCCCTTGCAGTACACAACCTCCGCGGTTAGGGGCACTACTTCGTAGCTGAGCACTGTAGTGGGTTTGCTCTTGGATTTGTATAACTTAGCAGCCATGTGGTACCTGGGCAACTTTGGGAGAACTTGCGTCGTGCAGGGTGGCCTGTCCAGGCTGTTTGAGCCCGCCTATGCCTGGATGGCAACCCGCTACCAGGCGGCTCTGAGCAAGCAGCTTGTCAAATATGGCCTTAGATACGAGGACCTGTATGACCCACAGCAGGACCTGGTACGTCTTCCAGCTTGGATTTGACAGTAAGCTGCAGAGAGCTTACTGCCCACCGAGGCACCAGCTCCCCCAACTGGAGGCGGCACCCTCTGCCTGGGAGAGTAGTATTCCATGTAAAAGGCTAGGGGGTGTGCAGGCCTGTTACGTGCTGAGTAGTCGATTCTTGACTGCACCGGATGTACATCCCCGGCGGGGCAAAGGTAGAGCCGTGGTTTTGATTCATTTACGCCAAAGCCGGCAGTGGCTTGTGGGCCGTAGTCGGCTTGATTGCAGGATGGGGACCGCTTGTTATGCCGCCTGGACTGTTACGGAACTACCTCCCACTGTTGCTAGTGTTCCTGGGAGCAGTCCACCTAGGTGTAGCCTTTGACACACTCGCGGCCCGACCACCAGCCAGCACCCTGCAGGACGTGGACGAGGCTCTGAAGCGGCTGCCCCAGGAGGTTGTGGACGCGCGCAACCAGCGGCTCAAGCGCGCCTCCGACATCTCCATGAAGCACTCGGAGCTGCCAAAGGAGATGCAGAAGCTGCAGACGCCCTTTGAGCACTACATGAAGGTGCGGCTTGCAGCGTTCGTTGCTTGTCTTGGTGTGTGATCGACTTTTCATTGACTTTTTTTTGCGTTTTTCATGTGGGTTTGGGACTGGGGCCTGCGGGCAGTGCAGGCATAGACTTTGAGAGGATTACATGCAGCTGCATGTGACGCGCGTTAGCGTGTACCAATCGGAGCGCAGGCGCTGCTTTGCATCCTTGTTACGATGAGGGTGTGCTCCCAGGTCTTAGTATGCAAGGGACACTGCTGTGGTGATTGCTGAGGGTGCGGCTTCCGCCATATATCACAATGCCGTCCCATGGGACTGCTTGAGGGCAAGTGGTGGATGCCGCTACGGCTCCAGCTCACCAGGAAGCCATACGAGCCCAACCTTATTCTACTACGGCACAGGGCCACCTTTGGTTGCTGCTGGTTGTGTGTGTTCTGCAGGATGCCTTGGAGCAGGTGCGCCTGGAGAATGAGGAGCGCATCGAGCTCAACACCAGCAAGCCGTACGACCGCCAGCTGCCCTGAGGGGTGAAAAGCCCGTGGGAGGCAATGCTGAGCTTCTGAGCGTGGCTGGAGTCGTTGCCCTGCTAGCCCAGTGGTGCTTGGCTTGGGTTGTGTTAAACGGGTGGGCTGGCAGGCTGGGTTTTGCACAAGGCACCTGTCTCACCACTGCTTTCACCAGTGTTGGAAGCGCCGAAAGAAAGACCTGGTATGTTGCTGCTCTTGTGGTTGGCTCAAATCTAAGGGACCTGCATCTTGGTGCTGTATGTTGGGTGACCCTGAGGGTCATTCTTGTTTCTGCTGCAGCCAGGGGCATCTAGATACTTGATATGCTTCTTGTTGGACTCCTGGCGGTGTTATGGTATTACTTTGGTAATTGTAGAACAACCTTACATGATGCATGCACAGTTGCAGTACTGCCAAGTAGTCATCAGAGGCATGCCCCTGCACCAGGCCTATACGTTGCTACTGGAGTCATGAGGGCTTTCCCTAAATTGGGGAAGGCAAAAGGAGCCTAAGAGCCCTGTCGCACCACTGGCAGGCAGCAGGGGTCGTCAGTTTTACGTAAAGTGTATGACCATACACAGCCTTCCAGTCTAATTACAACACAACTGCTACAACCTAGGGGTCCAACAGGTTACGATGCTACTGCTGAGGGGAGCAACTTATACATACCCTCCCACACGCACGTCAAGCCTGCAAGACTCAGGCTCATTCTGCATCCAGCCCTGTCAGTTCAGTCCAGCTCTACTCTGTTTGCACTACCTGCCACTCATGCTATAGGGAAGGCTCTACTCAATATCCTTACCCTAAAAAGGTTACCACAGTTTACAACGGCCCTGCAGTTTCAGATGTGTGCATCACTGCTTGCCGTGTCTCGTTGCCATAATCACGCATGGCCAATGCTGCTGCTCTAGCACCACTGTACCCCTCCCACAATCCAGTCAACTGACCCCGCTCACACCACCCCGGCAGCCCCCCCTGCTGCAGCCGCATTTATTGCCACCACGCCATCCCCATGCGCGCCCGCCGGGCTATGCCGCGCCTCCGCCGCCCCCTTCAGGCGCCGCAAGATGCCACCGGCGCTGGCATTGTCAGCCCTCCTGTCCCACCACACCGCCGGGGTACCGCAGCTGCCGTAGGGTCGCAGCGAGCAGCACTCCGGGGCATGCTCCGCTAGGAGTTGCAGCTGGGTCTCGTATTCGGACTCACTGTGGGTTTCGTCACTGCTGCGGAGCCGCGCAAGGACCTGCAGTCAGACAAATGGGGGTACTGAGTCAGAGGTAGCAAAACTGTGGTGTATGCATGTCAGGCCACCAGCCAGCAATGCGAGTGTCCCCTTGCAAATTCTTTCCACCACCGGCCTAGGGTTCCGCCTAGCATCCTGCCTGCCTTGCATGCTGGCGCCAGCCGCATGGTGCAATGCCTGCAGCGGCCGTTTTGGCCAGTAGCCCCCCTGTCTTTTTCCTCACACCATCTTGTTCTGTTCCTATCCCGTCATAAGAGGTGCAAGTCATCGCTGCACACATGCCCACCTAGTCTAGTCTAGTCTAACAGCGTACCGCCACCTGACCATGCTGCCGTGAGTCCCCCAAATGGGGCCAACAAAAAGCCAGGATGTATTATGCCCACAAACCACAAGATCCAAGTACCAATTCTTGATGGCATGCACCACCCCGTCCGGACGGGGAAACCAACAAAAAGCACAACCAAAGGTATATATCCCACCAAGCTTCTCCATGTGTCCTTCATAGCACAAGCACTTAGCCAATTGAAGGCAACCCGCGAGCCGCCCCCAGCGTTCATTTTGTCCTGCTGCTGCCGTCTGGCCCCGCTCAAGTCTAGCTGCTTCGAATGCTCCTCGTAGACCTGGGGTAGCAAGGGGTTGGCAAGCCGCCCCCGTTGCCCCACCCCGTCTGGCAGAGTGGCCCATAAGATGCACTTAGCTAAGCGCGACTCAGGCATACGCCCCAGGTGCCCAAGGAACCGCAACGACATGCCCACCTGTTGCAGCTTGAGTGCGTTAGGACCTGTCATGCCAAAGATGCGCTGGAGGCGCATGTAGGTCTTGGGAAGCATGCCCAGCGCGCTACGCAAGGCACGCGCCTCGACGGCCACCTTACTACTGATTATCTCATGGCGCCGTGCCGCCGCATCAACAGCCTGCAAAGCGTCACAGCTAGTGTACAATCACTGATGGCATCACCAGTCTAATACGTCACACAGCGAGTGGCAGCATTTGGGCTGGCCCAACAACTCAAATCCCCATGCAAGAAGAGAATGCCCAGCCCACACATGATCCCAACTGCATGCAGATGTTCCTGCCTAGCACTGCCAATGACCCTTGGCTGCCCTCTTCTGGAATTCTGCATAAGCAGGTCAGCAACAAGGAAAGGGAGTTTCTGCCTGCTGGTGGCCTTTGCCCCACCACAGTGCTGGCAGAGGTGGCATGCCTGCGAGGAGGCCTTGGTCTGTGCCTCCAAGAACCACCCGGAGCTGGATTGGCCATGCTAACGCTGTTCTACACATCTAGGAGGGTTCATAGGCGGTCTCTTATGTACACAACTTGTCCTTCTGAGATTCATCTCGCACACAAGTCAGCCCCTTATATGGACAGCTTTCACAGGGGCTGTTTGCCCAGCCACTGACCAAAACACTGGCTCTCCACGATGACATCATATGACTCACCCTGTGTGCCTCGAAGCTCATGATCCCCTCCACCGACAGCCGCTTGGCAGCATGCGGCAGCGCTCCCCACACCCGCGCATCCTCCTCCGTCCTGATGTTAGCAGCCACCCACTCCTCCTCACTCAGGATCCTACCGCTCCACGGCTCCTGCTCCCCCTCGCTGCACTCCAGCAAAAGCTGCTGCTGCTCCTGCTGGGGGTTGTCCTGCTGGGCGTGCTGTGGATGCTGTGAGGTCTGTTGTGGGAGGAAGTCTGCTGGGGAAGCGGCCAGGCCCCGGCTGCGTGCGGGAGTGGCGCCATTGAGCTGTAGGCAGCAGCACGTTTTGTGGGTTGGTGTCTATGGGTTATAAGAGGCGGTGTGGATGAAGGCTCACATCACTGCTAGCACTGACAGCCAATGTGAACCCCTTCATTCAAGCAGTCAATCATTCGTTCAATTATTAAAACAGTAATTTGTCCCGCAGCTGCCGCGTGACCTCCTTGGATGATAATGAGAGCAGAGGGGCCCGTATCCTGAGGAGAGCTGCCTCCTTTGGCCTCATCCCCCAGCATTGCTGCGTCCCCCAGGGTTGCACACCTGCTTCTCCAGCTTGTCAAGTGGCGTGCCACCAGCCTTTGTTGACTTGAAGGGCAGCGCAGGCCGTGGCAGCGTCGATGGCACAGCCGGAGCGAGAGCCGGGGCAGCAGCAGCTGTGAAGGAGAGGCGGCGGTGGCCCATCCTTGCGGCTGAAGGTGGTGGCAGTGGCGGCCGGCCGCTAGTTTGGGCTGCAAAGGAGGGCGCACAGTCGGAGGCAGTGCGGGTCAGAGGGAGCTCCCTTGCTTGCTTCCAGTTTATGAAGCATGGCCAGGGAGGTCGAGAGACCAGGATGGCTAGTCAAGGAATACTACACCAAAAGCCAAAGCCAGATGCCAAACGGTGTGGTTGACCATGCAAATCTTACTCCTCTCGCACGTTACTGATCCCATATACAATACATCTTGCCCGGCTATTGTGGGTGGCCGTTGTGTCCCAGGGAAGATGCAAAAGGTCTGCATCCAGTATCTCACCTGTGGCTGGCGTGGCAGGCTGTTGCAGGTGCGAGGCGACCGCCGCAGGGCTGGCAGCGGGCCCAGCCGGATCGGGCCGCCGCGGCAGCGGCTGCTGCGGGACCTCCACGCCTGCCGACTCCAGGAACCCTGCTGCAAAATGTGTGACCGGCTGTAAATGCTGCTGCTGCTGCCTCCCCTGCTGCAGCTCTGAGCTGCTCGCACCACAACCGTCAGTGCTGCTGCTGCCGCTGGCAACAGCAGTGCCGCTGGGCACAGCGGCAGCTAGTCTTTCCAGCTCCTCAGCTTCAACAAGGCTGTCCTCCTTTCTCAGCCTTACTGCCTCCCGCTGCAAGTGCCGCCGGTACGCTGCCAACAAATGCCGCGCCAAGCGGTAGTGCAGCAGCTGCCGCAGCAGGGTGACCTCACCGTCACTGCCGGCCCCGCGGCTAGCCCTGACCGCGGCAGCACTGCCAGGCCTGCTGGTGAGGGAGGCTGGCTGCTGCTGATCCGGTGCTGGACCGTCTGCTGTCAGACCATTACCACGCTGTACCGGCCGGGCTACCTCCTCCTCCCTCTGCTGCTGCCTTTGGCCTTTAGGCGCCGCATGGGCTGGGGCACCTCCAGTGCTACCCAGTACCGGGTGGTCCCAGCAGTCAGGGAGGGCCCCAAGGGCTATGGCCAGGTGTGGCTCTGTGCGAGAGGAGTGGGGCGCCACTGGCAGGCGTACCCAGTCCAGGGCGATCACGTCAGGCAGGAGGAACTGCAGCTGAGCAAGGTGTCCCACCTGCATGGCCACCGCACAGGCAGCAAAAACAGATTGATCCGCAGGTGCTGCTAATCCCCAGCCGCGTCAAGAGGATCTTTGTAACCCGGCATCTGCTTTCTGCTCACCCTCAAGGGGCTGCATGCACCAAAGGCATCCTGGCAAACTTGCATTGCTGTGCAGCTGCACCCAGCATAATACGGTCATCTTGACAAAGCCCATTACCAGCTTAAAGCCCTGTACAGCAATTTTCGATTTGGCAGGCGCCAAGGGGATAAGGGCCCTGGTCTCTCCCAATATCCCACTCGGCTTTCAGCATGAACTTACCAGGAAGCGCTTGCTAGTCTGTTCCTCCACCGCCGCTCTTAGGCTCTGATACGTGCACCGCTGCCCGCGCTTGCGCAGCATGCTGTAGTTTAGCTGCAGTGCAGCTGCAGGCACATATGAAGGCAAACGGCTTTAAAGAAATTGGTGCATGGAGATGGAAGGAGTGTTAGCGTCGGGCACTGCTCAAGCCCTGGTTGTACAGTTGAAGTCACGCTCTCAATGCATCTCTGGCATGGCTGTGAAGGCTGCGCTGAAAAGCAAGATTGACTGGCACAGTCTCCAACACCATACAGCTGCACTTTGCCTTACCGAAGAAGTCCTGCAGGACAACATAGCTCTTAGGCAGCTCCTGCCGAAGGAAAATGCGGTCCTGGGGGCGGGGATGCTGCTTGGCAGCACTGGGTGAGCTGGACGCGGGGCTTCGCTTGCTGGAGGGACTGGGGGCACCCTTAAGGGGGGAGGCCAGGGAAGGTAAACCCTCCTGGGGCAAGGCAGGGGCTTGCACCCCGACGACTGCCAGCAGTGCAGCCCCTCTCCTACCTGCAGCGTAGCTCGATGTCTGCTTTTAAATGTTGGGTTCCCGAGATCTCAGTCTGCTACTCAGTCTGCCAGCCGCAGCCAGCAGATTCAGCTCGTTTGCATACCTTTGGGAAGGGGCGATGGCTTAGGCTTGCTGTGGGTCGACTGCTGCGCTGAAGGATCCTTGGGCGACGATGCTGTCTGATCACGACGCTGACGCTTCTTAGGAGTCTTCCCTGCAGCGTCCGCAGCGGGCACTGCCCTCTTTCCGCTGCCCCTAGTGGCAACCATGACGAGCCGGCCCCCTTGCCAAATCGTATCAATCAGCAACTCAGCAATTGATCAACCGGACGTCACAACATTAGCACAGCGGCGAAGGCCACCGGGACCAGTTTGCATCCGTTGGGCTTTTAAATAGTGGCGGGAGGAACCTTGGACTCTCAGTCATTGCATTGGCTGGCAAGGGCCCAAAAGTCGCTTTTGAAGCTGGAATACGTAGGTCGAGCTCACACGGCTGGCGTTTCACCTTACTGAGTCATCGGTCCAGGCGTTCGTGATTTGCCTGGGCTTCGCCACTGGCAACAACTGTGTGTTGTGCGAAGGCAACTCTGGCAGCCTACTTGCTGCTGCCAGAGTCAAGGCTGGTGGTGTCACTATGATCAGATAACACTGTCTTGTTCCTTACTGTTATTTACAAGAAGACAATTTCGTTCACTGTATGCAAGCGATCCTTTCAGGCACTACATTTTACAGTTTCCTACCCACGGCAAGCCAGGCAGCTAGGTACTCCGCAAAACGACATCCTCCTACGAATTCCCGCTAAGCCCGTGGCCAATCTCCTTGCCGTACTGGCCAGCACCACTACCCAAGAGCCAGCAACACCAGCCGCATTCGCGCCCTCAGCTGAGCCCAAAAGACTGCTGCCCTCCTCAGGCTGCCACCGCAACGCGCACAACCATCCTCAATGCCGCCGAAACTGTCTGCTTCCACCGGCAGCCAGCCATCACTGAGCCAAGGCAACACGGCTGTGCCCCAGCAGTGTTGCTTCTTCACGCCATGGCTCACGCTCAGTTTAGAGGCCGGGTCCCCAGCGCCCCTTGACAGGAACCAGCCCTGACAGGGCCGTGGGTAGGGTTGAGTCCCAGCAGCTTCGATGACGCACAGCATGCCGCCTCAGCCGCCACTTATTCAAAGCCAGCCTGAACAGCCAGGCGCCTACTGGCCGGGCGCGTTGGGGTTGATGCCCAGCAGCATGTTGCCGCCAGAAGGCAGGTACACTATGTTGCGGCTCTTGGAGAGCGTGCTGGCGATGTCGCGCGCCGCCTCAATGCGGCGCAACTCGATGAGGCCTGGCCCAGCCACCCTTGTGGCCTCCGAAATGAGACGGGCAGACTCAGACTCACCCTCCGCGCGGATGACAGCTGCCTTACGCTCCTGCAAGGCAGTCAAAAAAGGGAAGGCAAAGTGGCGGGCCATCAGGCGGCCAGGCTCTGTGACAGCGCAGTGCAAGGCGTGGGAACATTAAAGCGAAGAGGGCCGTCAGTGCTGGAAGGGGAGCATGATGCTGCCACACGCGAGCTGGCAGTCCAGCAAAGCCGCTTGCCTTCCTTCAAGTCTATGCATGCTCAGCTTGTGGTAAGCCACGGTGGTATTAATGAAGTAGCTGTGCCCCTGCCAAACTTCAGACCGAAGCTAGAGGCCCAGGCAAGCCACTGCCGGAGACATCCACTTTGTGGCTTGCCTACTCCTGCCTACTCAGGCTGCGTGCATACCTGGTCTGCCTTCATCACCACAAAACGTGCCCGCTCCGCCTCCTGCTGCGCAACCTGCTTCGACTCCACAGCCTTGGTGAACTGTAGCAGGGCCAAGGAGGTAGAACACAGGTGAGCATGGCTTGCGTTGCCCAGCACAACTTGGCCGACACCCAGCCCAGCTCCTGTCATGGTCACTCGCTGGCAGGGCGCCCAACTGTCACACCGGTTTGGGCTTAGGCTGCTATGGCGCCCATGCTGATACGCAAGTCCAGCGCACCTCTGTACCAAAGGACAGGTGGGTGATGGCGACATCATCGATGAGAATGTTGAACTCCTGGGCGCGCTTGGTCAGCTCGTTGCGCACAGCAGCCGAGACCTGCGATGAAGACCACCCAACACTTAATGCTGCCCCACCTGTGACGCCCCCCGACCGTGTCCCATACAGGTCAGTCAAATCCTGAGCTGCCTAGGTACAGCAGGCAAGTCCCAGCAAGCCATCACACTATAGCCCTATGAGTTGGCTTCCACATTGCGTCAATCCTTATGCTGGGCTCGCCGCGCTCCCCTGCCGCTTGGCATGTCAGCACAGCCGGCTCACCCTGTCACGCTGCGTGAGCAGCTGCTCAGCGTTGTACTGCGCCACCACTGCCTTGAGCACCTCATTGCCGATGGAGGGCAGCACACGCTCGTCCCAGTCCACACCCAAGTTCTGCAGGAGCGCGGCGTTTTGCACCGGAGGATGTTGCGGCAGGGGTGAGAAACGTTTCGAAACCGAATGCAACATGCTAATGGAAGGCACCGCGCACAGACTCCCATCCCTACCCTGGCTATGCACGAGTGTTCGATGCAGGAAAGAGGTGGTTGGGAGAGCAAGCGGTACACAGCTAGGCTAGCAATGGTTCAAAACGAGGATACGACGCTGCCAACCGGCCTTGGAGCAGTCAACAAAATCACCATGCAGCTTGACCCTCAGTGATTACCCTGAAAATCTTGGCCAGGTCGCCCACGTCAGGCTTGGACAGCACACGCAGCGTGATGTTCACCATCTGGAGATCTGCAGCCCCAAGTTCACGTGGTGCAGTTGGTGTCCTTGTCACAAAAACTTACAAAGCCATGGCCAGTCAAAGGGTTTCATATGTTGCAGCTCGACTTGCCGTCAAGGCACCTTCCTTGGAAGGCTGCTGGACAGCGCCAGCGGAGCTGGACACACCAATGCAGCTAGAAGCCAACTGTCCGCTTCAACAGTCAACAGAAAGGCCCAAGAAACCTCACTGGGTCACTATGCTGCCAAGGTACTCACCCTTGGTACCAGTGACAGAGCTGACGGACCGAGGGCGGGTCCGAATATCCATCACGTGCGGCGTCTGGAACCAGGGTATCCGGACGTGGGTACCTTCACCCACTGGCTTCTCCAACACTCCCTGAATGCGGTCATACATAATGGCGCGCTCCCCGCCATCAACTGCACATGGAGCAGCCAGGCATTGCAGTGTCAACAATGGGTCAAGCAACGTGCGTGGCCAGTTCCAATATGCCAATAACCTTACGAAAGGTATTGCCAAGCTCTCCATTTACATCAACTGCTCCTTAAAGATAGAGTGGAACACAAGAAAGGATGCATGGCAGCAGAAGCAAGACCAGGCTGGGGCACTTGCCTGTATACAGGGAAGCTTGCAAGGCGGAGCCTCCAACCCCCAGGAGCACGGAGTACCTGCATAAGAACGGCCAGCAGATTTTGGCTCCTGGCTTGGTTCCATATGCAAAACCTTACTCCTGCTAGATGTGCTAGCTCTCACTTTCATGCCTCCACAGTGTGCCCACCCAGAAGAGTGTGCCCACCTAAGGCCTGGCGGACGCCCAGGGGTGCCGCGGCCGCTACAAAACCTGATGGTGTCTTTTCAACAGATCAAGCTACACACTCGGAGTGCGACACTACAAGCGCCATCCCCATCACTTCCTGCAGTCTCCAGAAGCCCATGCGCCTCCCTGTCTCACCGTGCCACCCTAGACAGCAGGTTAGCCAGCGCCTTTGCCGCCTCTTGTTGAGCCATGGTTACCACAGCCGGCTAATGAATGATTGGCTGCTTGGGGGCGCAGAAGAGAGACGGTCCTTGGGCACTGGGCCACCACCTTTCAGCAGAAGATTGAAGGCTGATCAAGCTAGTTTGGTCAAATTGGGGTGCAGCAAGGTTGGGTTACTCCTCTGGTGGGTGCTTAGTTGGCTGAGCGGGAACATATCGACTAGAGTTTTGCAAAATTTTCGATGTGTAATTGCAAACGGCATGCCATTTGCAGTATTTCTATGTTTCAATGCAAGCCCTGCTGTTGCCAAGCTGATGATTCTTCAGCTTTAGTCCTGACCCCCTGAGCGACTTGGAGGCAGTATAAGGCTTGAGCTGACTGTCAGTTGTTTGGCAACATTATGGTACGCCCGAATAGCGCGCTGGACTCTATCTGCAATGACGACACGCACCACATCCGGTCTCACCTCTCCTGTTGTACATGCAGGGGCAGACCCACGGCAGGCACCGGCGCACCACCACGGACTACGCAGACGAGTCCATGCAGGTGCCAGTGTCTGGGTCGCCACTGAGCCCAGGCTCGCCCCTGACATACAGCCCACAGATAGCCATGGAGCCTCTCTCCAAGGGCGACGAGTTCCAGCGGGGCGGCTCGGTGTACGGGCAGTCGGAGTTTGCGGGCTGGGCTGCGCAGCCAAAGCTGGTGCCGACCGTGCTTGTCTGTAAGTTTGGGTGGAAAGGTGCTTGCCTGGCCCTGGGGCGCTGACGAACCAGCACCTCGGATGCTTAACACTGGCTACCTGCGTGTGGAGTCGGGGTGCCGTTGTTTTGCTGGCAGCTGTTGTTGCACCAGCAACACAAATGTATGCTTAGGGGAGATGAGTGCAGTGCTTCTGCTTCCTAGTCTGCATAGCAGGCTGGCCTAGCACAGCACCAGCAGCAGCAAGCATCAGTAAAGCACTTGTCACCCACTCTCCCTCACGCTCATGGAGACTCAGGCCCTGAGCTAGGGCTGTCCAGCATGTCCTTGTCCTTGGGGCCTGGGGTAGGAGGTTCTTAGGGCCTGCAGCCGTAGGGTCCCCCAGAGGTACACTGGGAGGGGATGCACCCGGGACAGCAGAGGCCAGCTGTAGGCTGTATCAAGCCGGCACTGGCCGCCACTGCCGGTGGAGCCGAGGTGGGCCAGCCACTCCAAGGCACGGATGTATATTGAGCACAGGATGGTACGGGGTTGTTGGGAAACAAAGCTAGCCGTGAGTCACCCCTGCAGGGGCGCACGGGGGCCAGACGGTGCAGTTGGAGGGATCCTTTGACAACTGGACACAGCGGCACACCATGCAGCAGTCGGGCAAGGACTTCACCCTCGTCAAGCTGCTGCCGCCGGGGGTGTATCAGGTGTGCAGGGTGGCAGCTAGCCGGCAAGCCTCGGCCAGGGGGTCTCTGGGCGTCTGACCTGGGCAGTGGACGGAGATGGACAGCCAGCGTGGCTGTCAGACAGTGCACATCGCACTTGTAGGCACTGGCACAGAGTAGAGAGCAGCTGTAGCATGCCTTCCGCAGTAAACGCTTGGCCAGCACCTTCCTTTGACAGCAGGTGCGTCCTGCATGGCTCTGATTTGATCTTAAAAGAGTCCCCCGCCCCTGCCGGTGCAGTACAAGTTTATAGTGGATGGCCAGTGGCGGCACGACCCCAACCTGCCCTGCATCATGGACGACATGGGCAACATAAACAACGTGATAGAGGTCCAGGAATATGTGCCTGAGAATTTGGATGGTCTTTCCGGGTTTGAGCCACCGCCGTCGCCGACTGCCAGGTTGGTTTGAGCCGCCCAGCGCGAGTGCCTGGACTGGTGGTACCTGGTGGCGCATTTGCACTGCTTTCTTTTTAAGTGTAGTCATTGGGCACCGCTGCTGTTTAAGCTAATGAGATGCCTCCTCCTGGAGATCTCCTGGGTGTGCAAGTGCAAGGTGCAGAGGGGTGCCTCCAGGGATGAGTCTGGCATATAAGGCGGCCTTACATGATGGACATGTCGTTGTGGTCCATGGAAGCTTGCAGCGCTGCAAATTGCATGTGCTTGAGATCAGCGCCGCTACCTTACTGCTGACTTTACTGTCCAGTAGGGCAGTTGAAAGCAGGAGCCACATTGCGTTGGTGTGCTGTTGCAGTTATGACAACCCCCACCCTGCTAGTGAGGATTTCATCAAGGAGCCCCCAATCATGCCGCCGCAGCTGCAGGTGGGAGTTCAGCTGCAATGCGGGTGGGCAGGATGCGAGCATGCATCCTACTAGCTCGGCAGGCTGTGACTCAATGAGTCGTCTGAGGGTCCCTTGCCTAGTGGTATTTAGGGGATGCGAGTGGCAGCAGGCCACAAGGGAAACCCTGCGTCAGCGCCATGGGGCACATGGCAGATTGAGGGGCTTGAGAAGGACAGGTGGAGTTGGCATGTGACTAAGGGGTAGGGGGGCCAGATGGGTGGTCGCTCGGAGAGGGCGGTAAGTTGGGGAAGGCGGCATTGTGTGCCCCTGTGAAGTTTGTTATGGAGGCAGGAAGCCAGCAGGTGTTGGCATACTCCGAGACACCGGCTATGGACCTTTCTTTGTGAAGCCATTTAGTTCCAAGATTGCGTTGCACCCTCCCAGCATCGCCGGCGTGGATTACGTGTGCTACTGCCGCTCATCGGGCAGCTAGGGACTTCCACCTCTTTCCGCCGCTGCAGCTGTCATTGTTGAATGTGCCGCCTGCCATGGACGCCATAGCAGCGCTGCCGCGGCCGCAGCACGTCATCCTAAACCACATCTACCTTCAGCGGGCGACGTCTTCTGTGAACGCGACTGTTCTGGGGACGACACACAGGTGCGCGGGGCGGGGCTGGGAGGCCTAGCCTAGAAGCCCAAGTGCTTATTCGTGCCCTGCACGCTGCCCCTAGTAGAGGGATGCCAAGATACTCTCGCCTTTGTCTGGGCTCTTCGTGCCCGCCAACCTCCCCCCTGACAGCTGCAAGCGTGCACCTGGTCAGGCTTCCTTTGCTGCCAATGCAAGCTGCAGGACGGCCACCTTGTTGTCACAGGCGGCCCGGGCCTGTTGCCAGGTGCTGAACACTGACTCGGCCCCGCCGTCGCTTACACCCACCCCGTCGGCCTCACCTACCACTTGCCACCTGCGTACCGCGCAGGTACCGCTCCAAGTACGTGACGACAGTCATGTACAAGCCCCGCAAGCCCCGGGTGGGGGGCCGCACCGCCAGCTCCGGTCACGAGGCGTACCAGGGAGGGGCGGGCCCCAGCGGCAGCGGGATGGGAGGCGGGGGTGGGGGCCACGCGCTCAGCCCGCGCTCCAGCAGCGGCTATCACCAACACCACCACTCCACACCGCCTGCCTCCCCCATGATAGGCTGAGGGGGTCTTGGTCGGTGCTTCTGTTTCGGTCAACCCTTGGTTCTTGTGGGGAATGTGAGGGGTATGGGCGCTTGTGAGTGTGTTCATGAGAGGTGGGAGTCCCGAGGTGCCCCTGGTGGGGACCAGCAGTGGGCGTTCCACTGGTGAAGTCAACTGCGGCTTATGTGCCCCTAGCCGGGGGACTTGTATTCGTTGCTCTGATGCCGACTATGTGGCCTAGGCAGTGTCCCTGGCATTGGTAGCAGCAAGTTGTGAGGCAGCTGAAGAGTGATGGGGGCTCGCTGTGTGTGCAGATTTACACATAGCGGACCTTGCCGGGGCTAACCCACACCCCGGAGAGCGAAGTAGTAAGCACAATCGTCAGAGGCTAACTCGTGTTGTTGGTGCCCGTGTGGTGCGGTGTTAGGGGACTTGTGGGAGCGACCTGCGCGGAGATGCTATTAGAGCCGCTTGCAAGGGTGTTCAGCTTGCGAGTGTGTTGGACAGCCAACTCAAGCAGAGGACCTAGTAGGACGGGTCTGCCTTTACCTGCTAAGGTATTGGTAATGAGCATAGTCATGCTTGCATGCTACTGGCTGCTACTGTTGTATATTATGCACGTTTGATGGATCTGTTCCTTACAATTTTGGTTGAATACCTTTTCCTGTAGCAGTTGCTGCAACTGCTCAAAAATAGGCAAATGAAATGGGTGGCAGTACACATTTTGTCTCGATCGCAATGAGTCCTGGTGGTGCCTTTTGCACTGGGATGTCTCTACTTGAAACGTGCTAGGAGTTCATGCGAGTACTGAACATTACAAGGTACACGGGCGTACTCCCTGGAAATCAAAGCGGCTTTGCAGCACAGTAAGTGCGGCAGGACATGAAATGGACCCAACCCATGGCACCCGCTCACTCCCTTGATTAGGCCAATGAAAGTCGGAGTGCTAGTGACACTACCACCCCCCAATCAGCTGCCAATGAAAACAAGTAGCCTGCAGTTTGCCCCAGCCAGGCGGCCTGTTTGTGGGCAACCTCAAGACGTTGCCGGCCACACACAGAAACCATATGGGCAGCCAAGCATACCTTCCATGCGGTGCTACACAATTTCCTGGTCACTCCATATGCCACCCCACAGAGAAGAATTCTCGCGTGGTTGCCATCCCCTTCCATATTTCACAGGCCCCAGACAGGCAACAAACCACGCTGGCATTTCAGCTCACATAATGCGGAGCTCGTAGCGGTCTCCTGCACCTGGCACCTGTAGTTGCGCATGTCCCCTTCCTACATCTGCTTGCTGCATGTGGCACGCCAAGTGCTAGTACACCTCCACCCCACACCTAGCGGGCCGTGCAACAACACAGCACACCAAGCCCACCGGTGTGGGATGTTGTAGGAAAGGTCCGACACCCCCTCCAGTAACCAGCGTTCAGTCAGGGCCGCCGGTGGGCTCGTCGATGCTGCCGCTGCCCGTCTTGAAGGCCCCTTGCAAGGCCGCCTGCGCCGACAGGAACTTGAGGGTGCCCGACAGCAGCTCCTTCTCCTCCTTCAGCCGCTCCTCGGTGCTGTCCATCTGCACAGCACAGCACAGCAGTGAACACGTGGCAAGCCAGACTGGCTTTGGTTGTTACGAGGAAGCTGCCAAGTAGCCAGACACCTTGGAAACCAGCTAGCCTTTGAAGGCGCTTGCAAATTTTTGGTTCTGCCTGTTCTCTCCCGCCGCCCAAGGCTTACCCCGACCAGCTCTACAATCGCCACGCTCAAAGTGCACCACTGCCACACTGCCAGCCCCAGCTCAAGAGCATTGACAACCGTCCCCAAAACTCTTCCCTGCCTGCCCAGCGACCTCGGTACGCCCCTGAGCAGCTCTTCACACCGCCCCCCTACGACTTGGCCTGCCTGCCTTCCTCATAAGTGAGCAGCCTTCCCGGCAAGCCTGCTCACCCTTGCCGCAGGTGTGGA
The DNA here is from genome assembly GCA_001598975.1 of Parachlorella kessleri. NCBI lineage: Eukaryota > Viridiplantae > Chlorophyta > Trebouxiophyceae > Chlorellales > Chlorellaceae > Parachlorella > Parachlorella kessleri. The sequence continues at coordinate 64,710 of BBXU01000913.1, read as the reverse complement.
GCATTCAACCTATCCATGCTTTGCTTACCACGCCCCCCCCCCCCCCTTCCCCCACCCCAACACACACGCACCTCCAGGAGCGCCTGCTGCTGGTAGGGGTTGCCTGAGAAGAGGGACGCCACCCAGAAGCTCATCTGGGGGGGGTCCAGCTCTGTCAGCTGCGCGGGGTCCGCCAGCTCCTGCACAGGCCGCGCCGCGGCACGGCTCACTTCCCAGCCGTTCCTAGGTACCATCAGGAGAAAACCAGGCCACGACAACTGAATACACGACGATTATTATCTTAACCCTCTCAAGGGGCGCCCACGGGTCCATGGCAGGTGTGCTGCCACAAACCACAGCGCAGCTGTTTTAAGTGCGCACGCACCTGCGACAGCGTGGCGTCTCGGATCCGCACCGCCAGCCCCACCACGCTGCGGAACAGCTGCGCCACCTCCCCCGCCAGCTTGTGTACCTGCACCGCCACCACCCCGGGCAGGTGTTGAACGTGAGCCAGAGGGAAGACACAAGACCTGGCGTATGAGTAGCATGCAGTCTGGGAAGCTCTATTTGTATACAGCCTTGGCCGCCATGGTCAGCTCTAGCCTGTGGCAGTCAGCGCAATGATCCACTCTCACAGGTGCTCTGGCAGCACAGCGGTAGGGACACTGTTGTGGGGAGCCGCCATACAGTTCACGAGTCCCTGCAGACTCGCATGCACTCGCCCCAACCGGGAGGTCTGACAGGGAGTTACGATCACGCAGGCACGATATAGCAGGCCGCCCAGGAGATCCACACCTCTTCTGTGAATGCCTCCTTCTCCTCGGTGGGCAAGTACTCCACTTCGCACACCAGCACCGGCCGCTCTTCTACCACTTTCTTGATTCGAAACCGCTCACGCCCTGAAGCACAAACCTCTTGCATCAGTCGTGCCGTGATCGCACTGTGAACAACACAAGAGCCAAGCCAAAGGAGCACGGCACTTCCTGGCTAGAAGGTGCTTTGCTGGTATTGCGGTAAGCAAACAACTTGGGCCAGCAGGGTGCAATAACATTGATGGAGGGTCCACAGGAAGGCATCTATAACTCCTTGTGTGCGCATACAGCAAGCAAGCACCCTCACAGACACAGAAGACACAATCCGAGTGAATCGACAGACAAAGCCCCCGCCTCCTTGGTGCACTTAAATGGCTGCCAGGCGTACCGATGTTCTGCACCATAAGCCGACCATCCTCCAACCGCGCGTGCTCCTTGATCTCCAGCAGGGTGCCCACGCTGGCTAGGCCCTGGGACTTGGGGTCGTAGAAGGCCATACCAAATCGGCGGGAGCCACACCTGCCAGCATGGGACGCATATGCAGCGTGAGGTCATGAGCCAAGGCTCGAGGCCGGGCAGGAGCGCTTCGCACGGGCCATGTTGCATGGACTCCACGGCATCCTCGACATGACACGTGCACATCTTTTCAAGCTGGGACGAGCAACACAGGCTTGATCTTCAGCATAGCACGCAGCATCACTTGGCACGCAGCTCCCTGCAAGCACCATGCAAGCTGCCACAGCTCACCAGGGCTTGTCGGGGTTAACCAAGCCATCCTCAAGCCTGCACGGGAGTGCAAAAACCAGACAGGTGTGAGCGAAGCCCAGCACGGAAACGCTACTAGCTGAAGAGTGCTACACAAGGCAATCTCCACACGGCCCTGCCAACGCCAAACACTCGAGGTTTCTCACAGCACATCATGGGGTTCTTCACACAACTTCAGCAGATATTAGTGCGCTTAGCGACTAGCAGGTACAAGAGTGCTACAGTCAAGCCATCAAACATATGCAAGCACACAGGGCCTTACCCTTCTGCGCCGGCTAGCAGTGTGGTAAAAAGTACGCGGTATCTGCAGACAGGCAGAAAGCCTCGTTGGGAGCATCAGTACAGGAGGCAGCAAAAGTCGCTTTCCAGGCTTCTGCCTCCTGGTAGACCAACGCACCGTGCCTCAAAAATTTGCAGCGGGACGTCGGCACACGGCAGGGCCACTATGGACAAGGGGAAGATGGGCAGCTCTTCCGTCCCTGACTTTGGACCCCTGCTGCCAGCACCACTTGCTGCCTTCACAGGTGCCTGCATAGAACAAAAAGCCCACAGGTCGCTGCGGGGGTTGGGTGGCCAACCAGCATGGGCCACATGTCAGTGAGCAACCTCGGACGAGGGAACTAGCAACTGGTGGTGTCGATAGTAGCTCTGAAAGCCAGTCTTGATGCTAATTGGAGCCTTGTGCCACGACAAGTCAGCCTGCGCGATCTGCTGCCCGCACCACGAGTTTTCTCCTTAGATGTGGCTGGCGCACACTTGGCGATCGTGTTACTGTAGACGCCTCCTTCCATCCCTTCTGTATCGCTCCTGCTCTCAGCAGCCTCGCTCGCACAAGACAAGGCGGTGCCCCCTGACTTGGCACACAGTATCTGCCTACCGTGCCGACCATGACGTGCTGCCTTCCCTGCTCGCTTTAAGTATGAAAACGTGCAATCCACTCTCAATCACCAACTACACTCAATATCCAATGGAGTAAGTAGTAGCCAGGGCGGGAGGACGGGTTGCGATTGTCCAACTTTTGAGCCAACATCTGGTCCAGTCTTGTTAGAAGCGCTGCTATCAATACCCTTCCAGCCTGGCCCTGATCACATCGTAAGGGCTTGAAGGGTGTTCAGGCCAACCCCTCGCAAGTGTTCCCGATAGGCCTTGGTGACGCTTGCTAGACAGTATAAAGGGTCCTGAGAAGCGCTGTCATGCAGCGCGGCCCCCTTCCAAACCCACGTCAATCATTGCGCCTGACATGTGCACGGCCTGTGGGCTTCCTTGCACCCTCCGCCGCCAGCAGCCCCCTGTCCACAGTTGGTGAGTTGTGCCAAAGTCTGGTAACTCCGTTTAAACGGGTTCCAGACTTCTACCCTTCCCAGAGGTTCAGTTCGTCCTCTCCCCCTTGATATGGCACATTCCGTTGGGGAGCCCTGGAAGAGTTACTACTGCCAGGCCCTAAGTGTGTGTGCCACCACCTGCAGGTGATTGCTATACAGTTGCAGCAGTTCGGCACCGCCTCCCATGGCAGCAACAGCAGCAGCGAAGGCAGCGGCCGAACGGCCAGCAGCAGCCGTGCGGCGTGCCGCCACCCCAGCAACTTCAGCAGCAGCAGCAGCCGGGGGCGGTGGCCGCAGCGCAGCGGCGAGGACAGCAGCAGCGCCTGCGAGCCTTGAACGGAGCCAACGGGGACGGCAGGCCCCTGGATGCTAGCGCCTACTATTCAGACAGCGACAGCGAGGATGTGGGTATCAGGGCAACGTCACGTCTTGGCGGCAACGCGTCTGGGGAGCAGCATCAGCATGGGTCCAACGGGGTCATGCACCGGGCCTTGCAGCTGCCGCTGGAGCTGGCTGTGGTGGACAGCAAGGTGGACCGGCACTACTTGGAGAAGCGCAACAAGAGCCGCTGGTGGCGGGGCCAGAAGTTCCCCAAGGTGGGTGGCTGCGTGTTTCTTGGAGAGGGTGCGGTCGCAGGGCTGTTGTTAGGTTGGAAGTGAGGTGGGCGGGAGGGAGGGAGGGGCTGATGCGGCCAGCAAGCTTGCATCCAGATGGGCAGGGAAGGTTCCACGGGGATAAGCCTCTTTCTGAAGTTGTGAATTGCTAACAGCAGCGGTTACGTTGCAATTGTTGCCATGCTTTTTGGCAAGCACCTCTGCATGTTTTGTGCGTTAGTGTGTGTATGCCAGTGTGGGAGCTGGCTGTCTCAAGTATCCCACCTTCTATCTCAACTGTCAGCTGGCAATGGCAAGTGTGATGGTCTCTCCCTGCTAGGCTGTCTGATGAGCCGGGAGGTAGCCTAGGGCAGGGGTGACACTTGTTGTGCCAGGAATCCTTCAAAATCCTCATGGGACGACGTCTCGGGGTTTTGAAAGCTGTGGGCTGGTGTATCCCTCCAGTGGTTAGTGTGTTGCCACGGTGTCAGGCGTATGCTTCGGCTGTTGAAGCTCTCATGGAGTGCCGCCCCGCCTTGCCGCCCTGTGCAGGTGCCGGCCGCGTCCCTTGATGAGGTGCACCGCAACCCTCCGCCCCTCAAGCTGTGGCAGAAGGTGGCGCCGCTGGCCATCATCTTCTTTGGGGCCAGCTTCAACCTGACCATCCTGCAGGTGGGGCCCCACGCACCCCTGCATCGTCATCGGAGCCCTGCTTTGTTGTATTGCACCTGGTGGTAGGGTCCTGCCTAACCTGGCATCTACTCTCTGCTGCAGACGCTCAAGGACGCCATCATGGTGACTACAGCAGGGGCGGAGACGCTGCCTTTCCTCAGCTCCTTCTGTGTGCTTCCGGCGTCCATTGGCTTCTTCATGCTGTATGGGCGCATGGTGGAGGCGCTCCCACCCCGGACCATCTTCTATGCAGCCGGTGGGTGAAGGCATGCCTAGCTGCCATGTGCTCGGAGCGCATGCTGGGGGCATCAGGGCTCGGAGAGCCAGCCACAGCCTGTCGTCATTGTGAGCTGTGTACTGCTTCTACCGGCCACCATGGCTGTGAAGGGGTTTCCTTCCGCTGCAAGCTAGCTATTGTGCCAGGGTGCAATGGCCCACAGACAGCCAAGCCAGGCCCCAGTTGGCATGCCGATGTGTGCTCGTTTCCCCCCGCAGTCGCGCCACTGTTGGCCTTCTACGCCTTGTTCACGCTGGTGCTGTACCCACTTAGCGGCGCCCTGCACTTCACGGGGCTCCACCAGTCGCTTGCGGGCGTGGTGCCGGCGGGACTTCATGGGCTTGTCAAGGTGCGGGGAGCGCAGCTTGACTTTATAGCAAACGCAGTGGGAGGTGCAATAGCAGGCGGACGGTGGTCGGGAATGGGTGTCCATCCAGCGGCCTGCACCGAGGCTGAGGAGGGGCCCGCACTCGGGATGCTGCCTGCCGCCTTGTCTTTGGCTGTGGATGTGCAGTATGGCAGTTGGGCTCAGGCTTCCGGAAGCATGATGCGCCTGCTGGGCACGAAGTGCGGCTGCATCCTGCTGTCACTTGGCTTGGCTTGCAGCAGTAGGAGCATAGCAACCCCCTGGTCATGATGAGTGCCACCTGGCTCATGTGCAGGTGGTAGAGTACTGGACCTTCAGCTTGTTCTTCTGCATGGCGGAGCTGTGGGGCTCTGTCGTGATCAGCGTGCTGTTTTGGTCCCTCGCCAACGAGGTGTGCAATGTGAACGAGGCGCGAGCGGTGTACCCTCTGATGGGCATTGCGGCGAATGTTGCGCTGGTGAGTCGGCTGCTTGTTTGGTGTGTATACTTTCGTGCTTGGGTCCATCGCATGGCATTGCCACCACACGTGGGCTGGCAGACAGCGTAGGCTCACCTTTGGATCTGGTCCCTGCGGTCATCTGAAAAAACCAATGTGCAGCGGCACGCTTGCTAGGATGCAGCTACCCCTTCCCTGACAGCTGCTGCTGACCGCCCTGTGCACAGTCGTGACATTTCCATTGCCCGTCCGCTCTAATGCCTGGTCCTCCTTGCACATTGCCAGGTGGCTGCCGGCAACTTGGTCAAGCTTGTGAACCGGACGGTCGCAGCAGGCAGCCCGGCGCTGTCACTGCGCTACCTGGTGGGGACGGTGGTGGCGATGAGCGCGGTGATGATGGTGGCTAAGGCAGGCGTCGACAGGTGAACCACCTCACAGGTTTTCGCTTGCAGCTTGGCAGCGCTTCCTGTTACTGCTTAGTCAAGTTACTGCCGGAGCCAATTTGCGGTGCCCAATGGCCTTGCGTGGGAGCTTCACCCTTGCATCGCTTGCGCTTGTGCCCTTGGACTGGCAAATGCCGGATGAATGGCCTTGGGAGTGTTTGTGGGTGGGGCCTTGGCAATGAACTTCCTTGTTGCCCTTCCTGCATGTGCCAGGTTCATTCTGACGTCAGAGAGCAGCGCCAAGCCGCCGGCCAAGAAGAAGAAGAAGGGGTCGTTTGGGGAGAGCTTCGCAGGTTGGAGAGTTTGCCTCTGGTTGTGCCGCTTGCATTGGTGCTGCTGCCTGCGATCCGGCCAGCGCTTTGCAAGCAGTGCTTGAGCCGTGCTCCACCCATGAATGGGAAATCATCAATGACTCTGGCTGGTGTGATTGCTGTGCAGTCATCAAGAACTCGCCAAAGATCCGCAATCTGGCCCTGCTGGTCATTGGGTACGGTGTGAGCCACCGGTTGTTTGAGTTTGCATGGAAGGGACAGCTGCGGCTCCTGTACCCCACCGCTGCGGTGAGTCGCCTCCTGCTTGGGCACCAGGCGAGGTTCTGTGTTGGTCACCTCAGTAGTAGCACCAGGCCAGTGTCTGGTTGCCAACACTGCAAGTATGGCTGACTGGTTTGCGTTTCAAACTGGACAGTGTTAGTAGAAGGCCCCAAGCTGAATCGACTGCACATGCAGGCATACCAGCACATGTTGGCAGACGTGTCTATTGCAACCGGCTACACAACAATCGGCCTCATGTTGCTGGTGAGTTGGTCCCCAACGACCCGCTGGGTGCTTATGCATGCCAGCTATGTCCCGTTTCCTGCCCTGCAAGCCTTGTGTGCACTCTGGTCCACCTTCAGCACATCAACTCACACGTCGGTTGCCTGCTGCCGCAGGGCCGGCTTGTCTTCCAGCTTCTAGGCTGGGGTGCAGCTGCTGCGGCAACCCCAGCGGTCATGCTCTGCGCTGGCGGGTCCTTCTTTGGTCTCTCGCTTGCTGCAAACCAGGGCATCAGCATTGCTGGCATGAACCCAGCGTCCATGGCCATTGCTGGCGCTGTGGCGGGGGCGGTAACGCAGGCAAGCGTGCCGGGCACATGTGCAAGCTGCTCTGTGCCCCTTGGCAGAGTTCTTTCACTTGGGCTCTCTTGTGCGTCTTTTGCGGAAGCCGCCTTCAAATGACCCTAACTCCTTGCTCACCGGCTGCCTGAGCATGACCAGCAATTGGCCTTAATTGCTTTTGGCAATTAAGGTGCCTTACGGCCTCAAGCACGCCCGTCTGTCATCCATTTGACAAGAAATGTTTCCCATCCCAGGTCTTTGCACGGTCGTCCAAGTTCAGTCTCTTTGACCCAGCCAAGGAGATGGTAAGCATCAGTGTGTCATGGGAATAGTTGAGGTATTGATGTGATAATATGAACCTATTTGTGCCACAAAGTTAGGTCGGTATCTTTTGAGATGTCCGCGAAGCTACATGCCACTTTTCAGCCACTGCTGCTGCCGGCCTCCAGCCAACAGCCGCAGCATGCACCCAGCTGGGCCTTCAATGCAGCGGGTCTTTTCTCAATACTTGTTTATGCGCCAGGCTCATACTGTGCCCCGCGTCCTCCACCTGTGTAGGTATACATTGAAATGACCAAGGAGGAGAAGAGCAAGGGCAAGGCTGCTGTGGACTTGGTGGGCTCACAAATCGGCAAGTCAGGGGCCGCCTGGCTGACCCAGGTGAGCAGAGAGGTTGCGGGCACGGTTCCTTGCTTGATGCTTGGCCCGACTGGTTGGGGTGCCTGGCATGCTTGGCTAAGGCGTGACATCTGATGACTTCTGGACTTGCTATGGTGGAGTGCCACAGGCCTGGGCACCTCTAGTGTGTTGGAAGTGCCTGTTTAGGGAGTGTGTTGTAGCTGCTCGCTTTGGGGCTGCGTACCTATGCGGGATAGGTCGCACCTTGGTAAAGTTGAAGGCAATCTGGCCTGCTGCAGGCGCTGCTGCTGGTGCTGGGGTCGATCACAGCCTCCCTGCCGATCATCTCGGCTACCTTCCTAACCGTCATTACCTGCTGGCTGGCGGCCGTGCGCTCGTGAGTATCTAGCTGTGGAGGACCTCCGCTGCCATGTCAGCTGCCCGCCACTGCTTTTGTGTTGTTGTGCAGGAAAAACTTGAGGGATGTGTTGGGTACCTAGCCTGGGGTCACTACCTCAGATGTTGTTCCGTGGGGCTATGAGGTGACAGTGAAAGCGTCACTGGAATTCTGCCCTGCCTGTTAACCACATGTGAAATGTTGTGCTCTGTGCCTGCATGCAGCTTGGACAAGCAGCTTAAGGAGTTTGAGGATCAGAGACGGGCTGGCGCGGCTGCTAGCCAGGGCGATGACGTTGTGCCAGCTTCTCCAAGTGATGGTGGGGCGCATGGCGTTGGCGCCAGCCCCCATACGACACCCAAGCCGACCCATGACTGGGGCAATGGCAACGGCATACTGGCAGAGGGTGGTCCAGCAGCTCAGCCTGCTTGAGTTGCACACGTAGAAAGTGGCTGCAACAGCAACCTGCATTGATGGCTGGCAGCCCTCAAAACTGGTGATAGCATTCTTAACTGTAACCTTACCTTGCAAATTTGTGTAGCACTGTTAGGCCAGGGAAGGCCTATTGTGTTGTCCTGCCTGGACTCGGTTGGCATTCGGTTGCGGTTTTCCTTGCTTGTGTTGCCTGTTTTTTAGCTGCCAGGGCCCGTGGCGGCAATGCCTGCCTGCTGCATACTTTTTCGCCCTGTGTACAGTGCTATTATGCGGCAGTTGAGCTGAAGCACGTGTTGCTCAGCTAGTCCTGTGTATCATTATGCTGTGCTTGCCAATAAACGCTTCCAGGCAAGATATGACCCACCAAGCGGTAGGCAATGTGCTCCCAAGTCTTGTCATACTGGTGATTGCCGCCTGTCATATGAATGGTTGGGCTCCTCCAAGACTCGATGCTTGTTCTCCATAGGTACTGTTGTAAATTCTTGTGTGGGCTGGGTGGACACAGCAGTGGTTCCTGGCAAATAGGAAAGCAGCACTGGGAGCCTGCCCTCTGCCTCTGCAGGTCACCCTCACAGTTGATGAGAGTGATGAGAGACTGTACCCAGTAAATGCCACCGTGCGGTCACCAGCAATTTCTGGTATTCCTCCTGGCAGTCTGCACGTGATATGCCTTCGTGCATAGCATGGCTTGCCCATTACTCAGAATGCTATGCCATGCTGGGGTTGTCCCATGCCGGGCATAAGAATCCAGAAAAAGGCTGCGACCTTGGTGTTCTCTGTCAAACCTAGTTGAGCTGCTGGCTGAGGACTGTCGCTTCTTACAACCGAAGCAGGCACCCAGACGTCAAACTCTCCTGCCAGGATAGTCCTGAAATGGAAAACTTCAGCTGGGAGAACTACGAAGCCAACAATGAACGCAGCTATAGCCGTTCAGATCCAAAGGCAGCAGGCCTGCAAGGGGAGGTAAGCACCCTGCCAGTTGTTGCTTGGTTGTGTGCTTAAAGTAAGCGCCCAGAGCTTGTGACCCTGGTTCTCCCACAACCATCTGCTCACCTGCCGCGTCAGTGCGCATTTCTGGCTGCAGGTCTGGGGCTGCTCTCCAGTTTTCCTGCTCCCCAGCGACGGCTGCGGCTCTGATGCGCCGCTTGTGGTGAGGGGTTCGGTTGATGTTATGCAGCTGGAGCGAGACCTCGTCCGCGCTGTGTCCAACCGCCAGGACAACTGCGAGCAGCTCCATGCGCTCAGTCTCTGGTTCGGTGGGCTGTCGGCAGGCAAGTGTTGAGAAATATTCCTGGGAAGCTGAGCCAACAGTGTGCAGCCACGGCAGACTTGGTATGCTTGGTGTCTTGCTATGCCCCATGCAGCTCTGATCACCCACATTGACTATCAATGCTCCTTGGCCTTCCGTGCCTGCAGAGGACCAGGTGGCTGTGAGCCGCGTGCTGCAAGGATGTAAGTAGACATCGCTTCTTTAGTCCCTCTGTGCTTGCTGGTAGTTAACTGCATGAGCGGTCCCGTACATAAATGGCCTTGGAGCCTGATGCAATTCTCTCCTTCCACATCAGCAGGCACAGGAAAGCTGGTGGTGATGAGGAGGAAAGGACTGGTGCACAGTGATTTCAGCGGGCGACAGGCACTGGTTGAGAGGACCAACAACACTCCCAAGCCTGCTGGCAGCAAGACAGGTGGCCGGCCTCAGCCCAACCACGGCTACAACAAGAAGCGGTCTGCTGGCAAGGTGACCTATTGAGTAATGACAATTGTTCTATGGATTCAGAGAAGCTGAACCGCTGGAAGTTGTTACCTGTTTAGGTTGTAGGGAGGTGCGCCAAGTGTGAAATCTGTGGAAGCACGTAAGCCCTGCTCTTTCGTCCGTTGTCGACTTTTATAATGAAACTTGCTTATGATGTGCAGGAGGGAGGCAAGATGGAGGAGCGCATTGGAGAATTCCGGGCCCCTTGGTTCAGGTGCGCTTTTCGGTAATCTCCGCAACCCATCTGCTATGCGTCTGCTGCTCGAGCGTCTGCTGCTGCGCTTTTGGTGAATCTCAAAGCTCTGCTATTTGTAGACACCTCCGAAGCAAGACTGTGATGTTTGCTGTCGCAGGCAGCAGCAGCAGCACCAGACACAGTTCAGGGGCACCAAGGGCGTCAACACTACAGGGAGCAAGTACCCGCAGTAAGGTAGGTCTTAGCTTCAGCAAGGTTAGATGATAACCACTATGTTCCTGATAACCTTAGGTCATGCACTGCCTGCCTGCCACTCATGCCCAAATATTGCCCTCACAGGAGTCGGTGCGACCCGCTGCCTCGAAGCTGTCAGTGCTTGCTCCCCACTGCATGGCCCAACTGCATCCACCAGCGCCCCTCTGCAACCCCCCATCATGAGCACCACAGCTGCAGGGTCTGTATTACTATATGTATTTGTACTGTGTGTGTTCTATCAGAATGCTTGCCCCTTCCCCGTACTATCCCCTCTAGTTTGTTTGTCCTGCGCACTTGCTTTCTGTACCCCTCCCTCCTAGCGCATTCAGTGTTGCACGCACATTATATGACTCGCGCCCCTCACAGTGCCTCATCAGGTGTGAATTGCCAGCCAGGAAAGCACTACCTCACTGAGAGTGTCAGTATATGTGCCTTTCCATGTTATGAGTGCGGCAAGCTCCTGGCGCCAAATAACAAACAGCATTACTTCCGCCAGCCTGACTGGCAGGCAATGCACAGCTGGCCAGGCTTAAACTGTTTAAGTTGTGAATGGCTGTCCACCAAACGGCCGCTGTCCACATTGGCAGACCGGTACTGTAGCCTGCAACCCATGTCAAATTTGCTGCCGGAAGCTGGTGCTGAGAGGCTGAAATTGGCTGGTCCCTCCCCCCAAAGGTGTACGTAAATTTACGTACAGAACTACTCAGCCCACGATACATACTGCACCCTCTGCACCAGCTGGTCCCATGAACTATCGACCCGGCTGCCCGCCGATGATAGGCCTGCATAGCCGCAACTGCAGTCCCAAACCCGCATCTGGGCGCTTGCAATTGACAGCCAAGTCATGCATTCGTAGTCACGCAGCTGTAAGGGCAAAGCAGGACATGTTTGACTATCACAAGTTTTCAGAGACGGATGAACTGAGCAAACTAAAGATCAACTGTCCGCCTGGGGCGTGTTTTGGCGACGACCCTGCAGAGGGGGCGAGCCCGGGTGTTTCCGGTGCTAGAGCCCACAGGACGCAGCCTTTCATAATTGGTGCGTGCCCCTGGCCTGTTGCGCTATGCTGGCTGGATCACTTGATCACGCCCCCTGCATCTATCTATATAGTGGAACCCCCTTACAAGCTGCTGCAGGCGTGGCTGGGGGCACAGCCAGCGGCAAAACAACAGTATGTGACCAGATTATCCAGCGGCTGCATGGTAGGGCTTTGGGCGGGACACTCCTATTGATGTTTGTAGCTCCGTTCTGACTGGCTGGCCTACCTGTGAGAACACTGTTCGGAGGCACGGGCAGCTACCTGAAACCAAGTGACCTGACCAAGACGCCCGCGTGCTGCGGTGCAGACCAGTGTGTAGTTATGCTGTCCCAGGACAGCTTCTACCGAGGCCTCAGGGACGAGGAGAAGGACAACCTGAAAGGTGCCTGAGCTCTGGCTGTCATATGCCTGGCCGTCGGAGGCAGCCTCTCGAGTGGATGGTTGGGCTGCTAGCATGGATGTCTTGCAAGTGCCAGGTGCCTTGGGGCATGCTGGTAGAGCCTCACAGTCAGACTGGCTTTCCGAGCCTGCAGATTACAACTTTGACCACCCGGACGCATTTGACAGCGAGGCACTGGTGCAGTGCATGGATGAGCTGAAGGTGCGGAGCTTGTAGCTGGTATTGCTTGACATGCTGAGCCTAACATGATGTGGCAGGAACAGCCGGTCCTGCAGCATGCCTGTGGACATGAGGCCGTCTCTGGAGTCCTGGGGCAAAGGTTGAGGGTTGCCAGTCTGGGGCCTGGGAGGGCTGACTTGAAGAGTAGCATGCCTTCGCTGGCCAAGGCCATATTGGACCTGCCTGCCGGGCCACATTACAGCACCACGCTACAGCGGCTGTGTTGAGCACTTGCCAGTATGATAGCTCACTGCTCCATTCGGTTGCAGGCCATGAAAGTGGTAGAGGTGCCTATCTATGACTTCACCAAGCACCAGCGCAGCCAACAGACACGGCGGGTGCCCCCTGCCAACGTGATCATCATAGAAGGCATTCTGGTGCTGCACAGTGAGCGGCCGGCCGCCTGCTGCGGAACAACCATGCCGGTTGCATGTGTATACACTTACTGTTATTTGCCTTTAAAATGGTATGTGACGTGCACAGGATGCCGATGACAGCCGATTTGCCATGGCTGGGGTTGGTATGATTCTTTCAGCTGGGCCCACTTAATAGGTTATACGAGCGTGGGACGCTGCTTATGTTGCAGGCTGAGGCATGGGCTGAGGCATCAAAGCATGATGCCAGCACCGGCGCTCTGATTGCTGGCATGGTGTGCGTAACTTACGAAGTACATGGGTGTGTGTGCAGTGGAGGAGATTCGGGAGCGGCTAAATATGAAGGTCTTTGTGGATACAGATGATGACGTGCGGCTGGCGCGCAGGTGGGTGAGGTTCCGCCGGTTGGGCTTTCCCGGTTGGAGGAAATTGTGAAGGCTGTGTCCAGCTAAGCCAGTAGAGGTGTGGTGGTGGGCGTTGCCCTATGCTTTCGTGCTGCGGTATGGCCACATCTGGCAGAGCGCAGGTCCAAGGATGCCTCCACATGCGCCGTGCATCCTGGCGAGGACCGCATTTGCCTGGCTGAAGGGAGTCATTCTAGTCACTTTTATGGGCTTGCATCACAGAATGTGCTTGTGATGTGCCTGTGTTAGCCAAATCAGACTGGTTGTTGAGTGAGGTAGCCGAGCCTGAGACTCCTCCTCGACTGCCTGCAGGATCCAGCGCGACGTGTCTGTGCGCGGGCGGGATGTGGGAGGGGTGATTGACCAGTACACCAAGTTTGTCAAGCCAGCCTTCGACCAGTTTGTGGCACCCAGCCGCAAGTTTGCCGACATCATCATCCCCTGGCAAAGGTTGGTCGGCCATGAGTGAGGACTGCACAACGGTCTAGGACAGAGCACACGACCAGGTTTCCAGGTACACCCTCCCTTGTGACTCTGGTTGCATGGAGATTTAAGGGACATCGCAACTTCAGTGCCTGTGACGTAGCTTGTGTTCTGTGCAGGAAAGCATCGGACCCGCACCCATACCTCCACTGGCCAGCGTGCAATTCTTACAGGCATTTGCTCACAAAGCCCTGCGCACTGCTGTTTGGGCAGGGGCGACAATGTGGTGGCGATCGACCTCATCACGGAGCACATCCGCATGAAGCTGCAGCAGCACGACCTGCGCCGCATCTACCCAAACCTGGAGGTCATCCCCTCCAACTTCCAGGTGAGAAACCGTGCACTGGGTCGCGGCACTGGGGTCAGGACTTCTGGAGGCTGGAAAGTCTGGTAGCCAGCTTGAACACTTGGCCAGGGATTTACCCTTGCCATGACATTACTCATAATTGATCTTGTGTAGTTTGGATGTCATCAGACATCATTGAAGCGCTCTGGGGAGCCATTGGCGAGGGAGTAGGGCTTGGCTTAATCGTGCCGGCCTCCCAGAGGGCAACTCAGTTTGGCTCTCCGGGGCTCTCCCCTTCACTGCTGCAGATCCGGGGTATGCACACGATTGTTCGTAACCATGAAACCGATACCACAGACTTTGTCTTCTATGCGGACCGCCTTCTACGGCTGGTGAGCTGACAAGCCGTAGTGGCCTTCTGCCGGCCCCTCCGTGCCAACTATACAACCTGGGTGCCGTGGTCAAAATACCTGCCATGGGATAGTATATCTCTATCTTGTCCTTCCAAGTCCTGGCATACCACCTCCTGGCTTCTTGTCAGTCTTCCTTTTGCCTTCTCTGTACCCTAACCGCACCCATTGGCATGCTCAGGTGGTGGAGGCTGGCCTTGGGCACCTGCCCTTCTATGAAAAGACGGTCATCACCCCCACCGGCCATCAGTATGTGGGCGTGGACTTTGCCAAGAAGCTGTGCGGGGTCAGCATCATACGCAGCGGGGAAGCTATGGAGAACGCATTGCGGGCCTGCTGCAAGGGCATCAAGATTGGCAAGATCCTCATACACCGGTGAGGCTATGGCCGTCAGAGCCCTGCCCTGCCTTTGCCCAGTCCCAGCTATCTGTTTGCACTCTGTTATGCTGCTGGAAAGGATGCTGTCAAGATACATGCAATACCTGGCCGTGGTATATGGCTAGGTTATTATTCACTGCTTTGGGGCCAGCTGAGAGCGGCCAGCAGGTCGGCGACGTGGTATACACAGTCTGTGTGAAAAGCACGCTAGTGTATTCGAAAGATGCCTCGATGTTCGTCTGCAGGATAGGTGACCAGGTGATGTCGCAGGAGATTGTCTACGAGAAGCTGCCACAGGTGGGCTAGCCTTAGTGGTGGTTAGTAAGCAGCTGACGCCTACAGGGCTGCCACTGGCTTAAAGGGCCAACTCCTTTGCTGACAAGAGAGCAGCGGCACGAAGCAGTGTTAGCCTCAGAAGCTTGCAGCACACCAGTTCCCGTTGACTGTAAGTGAGCTGTTGAGCCATGCCCTCAACCCTTCACATCCATATATTGCAGGACATTGCTGAGCGCTATGTGTTGCTGATGGATCCCATCCTGGGAACGGGCAACTCGGCAACACATGCCATCCGGGTGCGCCAAGCAGTTGTGTAGGTGTTAGAGGGCGAGAACGGGTGAAACGGACGAAGCACATGTTCTCTCGGTGCTTGTTAGGGAAAGGCCTGGGCTGTACAGCCACCCACGACTGCATTGGCAAGCTGTCAGGCTGGACATCGGAAAGGGCGCGCGCCCTACAGGGTGGGCTACGGTGGTGCCAGCTCTGTAAGGCTCACGGGTTACTTGCCTCCATCCCACTGGCACTTCACTGTCGGTGCTCTGCTGTTCCTGCCGGAGTTGGAGAAGCAGGTAAGCCAGCTCGGAGCGGTTCGGCACTGAGAGATCTGCCTCGGTATGTGGGCCTCCCTGCAGGTGCTGCTTGACAAGGGGGTCGACGAGGGGAAGATCCTGTTCCTGAGCTTGATCGCAGCGCCAGAGGGCATACACCGCGTCTGCAGGGATTTCCCCAAAGTCAAGGTGCCGAAGGGTTGCGCTGGCGCTAGCGTGCCTACTATTGTGCCCTGGCTGCTCCCATTTTCATCCTAGTCCTGTGGGGTCTCCATTGGTTTTTTGTGTGTTTATGAGGTCATCCTCCAGGGTCCAGGGCGAGCGCTTAGCTGCACCCTTGCCTGGAAGGGTGCAGTGCCTGCAGCCTTTTTAGCTGTGCATGGTTTGTCTTGTCTGGAGCTGCACTCCACTGGACTGGGTTGTACCTGCAGGTCATCACCTCGGAGATAGATGAGTATGTCGATATGAACTTCCGCGTCGTGCCAGGTGAGTGAGGCTGGCGGAGATTGATAATGGTGGCTTGATCGCACAGGGCGGTAGCCATTATCCATGGCGCTCTACCCCTGTCCTTGGAAATCGGCCGTGCTGCAAGAAACCCAGCTTGCACAGGCAGCCCATACGGCCTTAGTAGTTGAGGAATTTTCTGCTTACTGCTCACTGAAAGGGAGCCGTCCTGTCCTACAGCAACAGAGTTTCCTAGGGCAGCTCTGCTCATGGTCCATGTCAGCTTGAAACTACCCTGTACGTCTGCTTGGGGTGCAGTCTGCTGACACATTCTGTACGAAGGCATCTCACATATCACTCCCATCTCACTGCAGGTGTCGGCGAGCTTGGAGACCGTTACTATTGCTGAGCCACCTTGGTGTGGTCTCTGTGTATGTTCGTGTGCATTCTGTCCAGAGCAGCGTAGGAGCAGCAGGCTATTAAAGCTTTTTTACCCTCGAGGCCTTCCCAGTGGGCGGCTCAATCATAGAGCAACAGCTGTACAGATATTGAGCAGGCAGCGCAGGAGCTTGCACAGTGGCAGTGATGTGTAGCGCTACACTTGTAGGTAGAAAGTCATAGTGCTGTTGGGATTGCGAATTAGGTAGGTCAACCTTGCAGTGGTTCTGCCAAACTGCCCTGATGTTTGCCATAGGGGTTTTTAGCATGGGCGTTATTAGTCAAGGGGGCCTAAAGGCTTACTAACGCCTCTTGCAAAGTGTGGGCTACCAGGAGGGGTGAATATCAATGGAAATAGCTTAACCAGGCAAGACTCAGGCACATTCTGCAACCAGCCCCTGTCAGTCCAGCTGAACTTTCACTCCCTGCTCGCACTACCTGCAACCCATGCTATTAATCGATCACCAATGACATAAGATCACTCCCACCTATGTTTGAAGCGGTTCTTGCCAGCCACAAAGCTCGTCAGGCAGAGCTTACGAAGGTTTCAGGTCCGCCAATTGCCTCAGTGATATGATGAAATCTCCTAAGCAAGCATGAATGGCATGTCAGGCTTGTGCGCTTGGAACCGCAGGGGAGGCGGAGCAAGAGTGTGCAAAGGCCCTGGATCGAGCACTGCAAGGCTTGGCAGCTAAGGCTAACTCAGGAGCGGCCGAGGTATGGGAGAAGAATGAACTTTACGCAGCCATTGTTGGGTACCTGTGCACACCATGCTTCTTTGCCAACTGTGTACACCGCCTACCCTGCACCCTACCGTGTATTCTTGTGCAGGCATTCCACCAACAGCAGGAGATTGGCAAGCAAGTGAAAGCAGCTCGGCGCCAAGTTCAACACCTGCGGTCGCAGACAGACACTTTGGCCGCTGCTGCTGAACACCTGGAGCAGGTGACGAAATTCTTCTTCTTAGACAAACTGTTTAGCTGTATTTCTTTCCTTGGACTTCCCTACCATGCAAGGCCTTCCCAAAAAACCGCCAAGTTCTCATCAAGCAGGCCTGTTGCTGAGGAGTGGGGGTGGGTGACCCTGCAGGCTGCGCTCACCTTTGGTGACCTGGAGAACTACATTAGCGTGATTCAGGAAGAGGTATCTGCAGTCACTGCAGCACTGAAACAGATCCAGCAGGGGCAGCAGCAAGGCACAGGCCAGACCATATCTGCAGCCAAAGCAGCAAGGTCAGCAGCGACAGGGTCATGCCGTGCACGAAGCGCAGGGGCAGGCGCAGCAGCAGCAACAAATGCAAGCGCAATTTCAGATATAACTGCACCTGCACCCGAGTCAGCGGGGTGCTGCTGAGCGTCTGCACGTTAGCCTGCCATAGAGGCGTCCTCTGCAATGGTTGCCCCACCTGCCCTACAAAATGCGTTTCAGACTGTGCAGCAGGTGAGCGTTGAAAGCCTCTGGGTGGAAGCTAGACATAGAAGGCTGATTTTAGTGTGTCCCTGCAATCTATGACCTCCAATCGGAGCTTCTACAGTCATTGATCCTTTCTGACGGCTGACAGGGCTGCCCTTTGGGCCTTTGAGTAGTGGAAGTAACTAAGATCCACATACAACCTGCTCAATGTACACACCAGTTTTCCTGCTGCAGATGTGTGCATCTGACAGGAGGCTGCGGCCGCATGCTCTACGCATGTACAACGATATGCTGGCCGTTGCCGCGGGTCTGCGTCCAGCTGCCATGGTGGACTATGCCCCCGTTGCCCCGGACCTTCTGGCTGGCATTGTGGCCAGCTTCGCTGCAGCTCTGGGCTTGGTGCTCAGCCGCACATCCGACCCTGGTGTACTTTGCCCGGAGCCGCAGGGGACCGCAGGCTGGCTGGTGGCGGTGCTTAGTGACTGCTGCTATGTGGTACGCCCAGGCTTGTTGGCATCACTGGTGGGCCAAGGGGAGGCAGCTTGCGGCTCGCGGCCGCTGCTAATTACATTCCAGCCAGCAGGTCGTGTGGTAGGCAGTGGGGCCAGCCCGGCTTGGGCATCTCCTGATGAGGCGGCAACTGTGTGGCAGCAGGCATCCAGGCTAGTGGCACTTCTGCTTGAAGGCCTCGAAGGCCAGCCAGCCAGCAACAGTGGAACTGGGGACAAAAAAAGCAGGAGTTCAGGATCAGCTGCAGCTCAGCCGGACGGTTCTTGTCTTAGCTCGGTCAACCGCTCCATGGGGTGCTCAGCTGCACCGCTGGCAGCAGCGGAAGCGGCTCTGAGGAAGCGTGGCACACAAGTGCCAATCGTAGTGTTGGATGACATCCCTGGCATCCCTGTCATGCCAACATTAAGCGGTCTTCTCTTGGGCTACCCAGCAGTCTATGTTGTACAAGACCTGCCCGCGGCCCAGGCTGCCAGTAGGTGCCTATCTTCCAGCAGCCTGTGCTTCTACTCCGCGGCACTGCTGTCAGATCAGGGGACCTGCATTCCTGGCACTGAGACCCTGGGCGTTGCAGGCAGAAAACATAATGCCAGCGAAGAGGTGCAACTGCTCGGATTCTCGGTGCCCCAGGAGCTTGCGAGTGATCCACACTGGGACAGCCACCGCGTAATATTTTTGGCAGAACTGCGTTCGCGTGTTGATGCTGCAGGTGCTAGGGGCTTTCCGTGGGTGAACGCTGGCTTGCATGCACACCTGAGCATGCCGCGGCCTGTTGCTCTGTAATGACGCCTCAAATTGTCTTTGCCAGTGCCCTCGTTCCCTTGAGTCCGGAGGCTCGGAAGTGCAGCAATTTTGAGGTGTGAGTTGTAATTTGTTGTAGAGGATGAGTACACGCAGAACAGGACAGACTGGCGGGTGGATGCATGCGTAAGTTGCCATGCTTTGCTCGCCACACAGTGTGCTCAGCTTGTACACTTGCAACCTGGCGGTGAGGCACCAGTTTCTCCGTCAGGCTTTTGGCAACAGTTTTCGCCATTTTCTCCCCCTACTCGCCGAGTCGGGGGGGAATTATTGTGTGGAGGGTTATGAGGCAAGGAATGGTAAGGGTTTGCAATGTGAATTCCAAGTGCTCCATCAACAGGGTGTGCAAACTCTCCTATGTGGGGAAAGGGGCAGGGTAACAGGTTGTTGAAGCGGGCATTAATGACCGCGGGAGTGCCAGTTCGAGTTGTGCGCAGCACAGCATGGCCACATTGTTGAGAACATTTGCGTTCTTTTGCAACTGACGAAGTACCGAAACGATTGGCTTGAAGTATCTCATGACAAGTTGTAATTGAGGCGGACAGCTTTTTAAGCAAAGCTGATCACATTTGCAGTTGCGTGCTTGCAACCAGCCTGGCTCTGGCAGCCGATTTCTAAAGCAACCTTAGCCATGCACGTCAAGGAGGTGAGCTTGGACCCAGCGATCAGTTAAGATTCAGTGGGAAGTAGACGGGAGCATGAACCTTGGACGGGCTTCTGCGCTCCAGTCTGGCCTTGCAGGCCGGGAACAGCGTGCCTTATGGAAAACATGCTCGAAATTTGTATAGCATCAAGGTCCCACTGCAGCACGAGCTCTGGCAGTGGGGACCCAACGCTGCTTGGCTTCCCTTCTTGGTCACCCGAAGCAACAGCTGCAGACGGGGAGCCGGCTGTTGCCTAAAACCAGCTAGAGCGCCTCCCACTGACAGTGCAATAAACGTTCAACTACTTGTGGGGTCGCAGGTTATCATCCAGGGCTTCAAAAGCTACAGGGACCAGACCAGGACAGATCCCTTCAGTGATAAGATCAACGTCATAGGTGGGCAGCTCAACGCGGAATTTTTAGCTGCTGCTCATGTCTTCCCCAGCGCAAGCTGACGTGACAGGGGACTGCCTGTGCGTGCAGTGGGAGCCAATGGGTCCGGCAAGTCCAACTTCTTTGACGGTAAGCTGGCTCAAGCCTCTGTCATTTGGTGGTGCACAAACAGGACTGGAAGTACAAAGTGTACAGGGCAATGTGCTGCTCAGTTGAGCCGGGATATGTACTTTTGCGAGTCTCATGTACAACCCTCCCTTGCGTGTAAAACAGTAAGCTGGCTTTGCCTCCCCTGCAGCTTTCCTCTTTGTGCTGGATCAAATGACAGCTATTGGCACGCATCAAGAGGAGCGACAGAAGTTGCTGCATGTAAGCCGGCCTGGGCAGCACCGTGGCAGCGGGGGCCACCTCTCGTCCAAGGGGACACTCCTGACCTTCTGCACTGGGCAATACGTCACTGCCATTCTACAACTTCGCAGCAGATCCCTAGACTTCTTGCTTTCCCATCTTCCACTGCTCCTAGGTGCAGTTCTCCAAATGTTAGTGACAGCTTTTTTGCAGGCCTCTGCGGTCTCAGACTGAGGACCTGTTTGGACAGTGCAATATGGCTTGCATTGGGGTCACTGCTCTGGAGGCAAATGCAGCCAAGTACCGTGTCACTCCGCTCCGCCGCCTGTCTCTGCTGCTGCAGGAGGGGGCTGGCCATGCGGTTGTTTCTGCCTATGTTGAGCTGGTGTTTGACAACAATGATGGGCGGCTGCCGGTGGATAAGGATGAAGTGCGGCTAAGGAGGACCATAGGGCTGAAGAAAGATGATTATCACCTTGACAAGAAGCGTATCTCGTGAGTGTGAGCCTACATTTACCCTGACAGCAGGGCCGGCATTGCAGCTGGCGGCGGGGCGTGCAGGTTGTGGACATGTGGGTCTTTGGGCGCTGGTTTGCGACCAAGTATATGGGGGCTCCGGGCTTGATGTGAAGCGTCTGTCCTGGTGTAGGAGTTGGGATGGATTTTCTTTTGTGGTTGCACTCCTATGTGTAGCTTCTGCATGGACGGAATATAAACCAGGCTCCAACTGCTGGCATCAAAATTATGCCTCTCCTTGGTTCGCATTGGAGGTTGTGATGGACAGCTGCATGTCAGTCCAGGATGTACAACATATGCACACTGTGTCGGTACAAGCGGGTGGGGCTTGTTGGGAGTGCAGGCGCCGCGAGGTGATGGACCTGCTGGAGGCGGCTGGCTTCTCGAAGTCCAACCCCTACTACGTGGTGAAGCAGGGGAAGGTAAGATGCACAGCCTGGCGGGGCTGGGTGGCGTATGGTGGATGGTGTTGGGTTCATGATATCTAAAAAAAAAGTGCTCTTAGCTTCTGTTTGCAAGAGGCGCATGGATGCCCTGTTCGACAAGCTGACTGCTCGGCCCTCAAACGTTGTGCAGATCATGAGCATGGCCAACATGCGTGACAACCAGCGCCTGGAGTTACTGAAGGAGATTGGTAAGGAAGCTGCCTGTCACCAGGCTCTCACTCAAGCGTGACTGCTAAAGCCATGGCCCTGCTGGAGCGCTTATCACAACTTGTGCTGCCGCTCTGCCATACTGGCATGTTCATACCTACCCGCCCTCCATGATAGCACAATGTTTTTGTTTCCTGACCAGCCCTAGGGAGCGGACCCATCATGTAATGATTCCCACCTTGCCTTCCCTCGGTCTGACGCAGGTGGGACCAAGGTGTATGAGGAGCGGCGCAAGCACTCCCTGGAGCTGATGAAGAGCTGCGAGGAGAAGCGGCTGCAGATTGAGGACATGGTAAGGCGGGCAGGGGTGTGGCGGGATCTGCAGCAGCTGTGCACCCAGCACCTTGCAACACCATCATGCGTTCATGCCCGCAGCGTGGTAGCGAGAAGGGCCTGGACAACTGTATGGCTTGCCTCTGCAGCTTGCGCGGGTTGGTCATGTCCAACCTACCTGCCCCGTGGTTCTGGACAGTGATGTAGATTACACTTGCTTGCTCTCTACCGGACACTTGCTAACCCCTGAACAATGATAAGGCTTATGGCCGTGCGCAGTTCTTCCTTTTGAGCATTACCGTGCGGCTCTGCAAGGGCAGGCAGCAAGGCAGCCTGACGAGAAATTTGGGCGGCCGTGTTATTAACCTCGTCCCAAGCATGACTGCTACAGATTGGGCAGCTGGACACGCGGCTGAAGGAGCTGGACGAGGAGCGTGCTGAGCTGCAGCAGTACAATGCGCTTGACCGCCAGCAGCGCAGCCTGCAGTATGCGATACTGGACCAAGAAATTCGAGACCTCAAGGCGGAGCTGGACCAGGTTGGCCCGATAGGAAGACTCACTTGTTACTAGTAGTAGGATAGTATGACTCTAACTAGTTGTGCGGGCCTACGGTGTGAAGACTGCTTGTGCAGTTTTCAGCTGGTGATGCATGCTTTGGTTGCGAGGTATTCTTGCGTTGTATTGTGGGGTCCTGGTATCCGCGGTAGCTTGGTGGCTGCCCTGTTTAGGGTGAGGCCGCACTGAGGTGGGTTGGCTCCTCATGTTGACTGGGCTCACCACTAATGACAGAAAGGCGGACCGCGGAAATGGTGGAGTATGCAACACATCTAGTGACTGTGAACGGTGGAAGGACTGTTCAAGTGTTCTGGGCCAGTTGAAGGTGCTGTGATGCACCCACTGCCTGTCAGCTTTGGTAAGGTGCAATGGTGGTGCACGTGCAGGTGGAGGAGAAGCTGCAGGCGGCCATGGAGCAGACGGGGCGCATGCGGGACGACATGGTGGAGGCCTACCAGCAGCTCAAGGCGGCGGACAGGGAGCTCAAGCAGCTGGGCCAGCGGCAGGCACAGCTGCAGAAGCAGCACAAGGTGGGCGGGAGGGCCATTTGGGCTCCGCCAATGGCTGGGATGTTTTGGTTCTTGACCATAGGTGACTGCTTCACCTTGAGAAGGCCCCTTTGGCTGCTCCGTCGGATTCAATGTTTAGATCTCAACATCAAATGGCTGCTTGCCTTATGTCTGTGCTGTTCTCTTGGCATGCTGTGGCAGGCGGCCCGTGCGACTCCGCTCATGCAGAGCTGGTTGAGCTCCTAAACCCGCCCGTTTTGTGCATACACACGTTCAGGAGCTCCGCAACGAGAAGAAGGCTGCTGTGGCACGTAAGGCGCGAGCCGAGCTTGATGTGAAGGAGCTGCGGGACAGATTAGGCAACAAGGCCCGCACCCAGGTGGGCTCGACTGGCCGATGCCTCGTAAGCAGAACTTGACGGCAGTGGGGCTGAGCATCTGCCAAACATATTGGCGTTGTGGCATTGCTTGTGGTCGCCGTGTGCATGGGCGGCTTGTCAGACTACTCTCTCGCTTCTTGGAGCCGTTCTGGCTTGCCGGTGTCAGCCAAAGCCGGGTGCCAAGAGAGCCTGCTGAGTTGTTGCCGCCATGCCTTGCAAGGCTCGCGCCCGCCTGAGCCAGTCCTTAGGGCCACCGCGGCGCACCCTGCTTGCCTGGTACCCTTCCCCGCAGGAGGAGGCACAACAGGAGCTGAAGGCCGTAGAGCGGGAGATTGCCTCCAAGGAGAAGGAGCTGCAGAAGGTGCAGCATGAGCTTGCTGAGGTTGCGGCCAGGGAGGCGGAGGTGACGCGGGAGCTGGACAGCAAGAGCCGCAGGCAGCAGGTGCGGGTGTAATGTTGCTTATGGTATGCCTCGTCAAAACCAGGAGTGTCAGCTTGCCTGACCGAATGCTAGCGTGAGGAGTCAAGTTGCGATATTTGTTTGTTGTTTGTTTGGTTGTTACTGGTGGGCTGGCTGTCGTTGATGTGACACCAAGGACTTGCAAGCACCCTCCATCATACCGTGGACGATGCGTATCATACCGTCCCATACACACATCAACCTGCCATTGTTGCACACATGGACTGCCTCAGCTACATGACCCCACATTTAATGCTTGTTGTTGCTGCCTCGTCGACAGGCGCTTTTCAACCTGCAAGGCCGCAACGCCACCTTCGCTACGAAGGAGGAACGCGACGAATGGCTCGACAAGGAGATTAGGCAAGTGAATATAGGCATTGCAACAGCCCTCCGTCATATACCGGCACCAGCTTTGTTGGGGTGCCTGCTCCTAGCTGGCACGGCAGTCATGCCTTGCCCTGGTCACAATCTGAAGCAGCACACACTCCTGCAGCGCACAGTACTCCAGCATCCATTGCAGGTTGTGTGGATGGGTATTTGGAACAGCGTTGAGGGCAGCATAGTTCAAGTCACGCCATAATCCTTGGTAGAATGCTCACGTGCTTTGGCTATTTCGAGGTTGCTTGTTTTGGCAAAAACATGCATGCCTCAGTGTCCAAGCACTGACATCTGATGCATTTCCCGAGTCCCTGTGATACAGAGTGATGGATGAGGCGATAGCCCAGAAGCAGCGCTCACTGAAGGCCACCCAGCAGCAGGTCCAGGATGCGGAGGCACGCCTGCGCGGCCTGCAACAGGTGTGGGGCTGGTAGGCCATGAGAGGAGAAAGCTGTGTTGATGGGCACATATGAGGGGCATAGCACAGCGTAGGTAGCGTGATGCTGGGCTGCTGGCTGGCCTGGCACCAGGGCACCAGCGTGGTGGCTTGAGATGTGGCTTGCTGCACGGTGACCGCACATGGAAACAGGGATCGCTGACAATGGAAGGCCATCATGGTGAAGCACTTCAGCTGCTGGGTGGCTGGCAGAGCAACACCAAATTATGTGATGCCATTTGGATGAAGGTCGTGGTGAAATGACTGCAATGGGCTGTCCTGCCACGCAGGACATTGCTGGCAAGGAGGGGGAGATTCGGGACCGGGAGGAAAGCGTGGCCAAGGCAGCAGAGCAGCATGCAGCACAGCGTGCCCGGCGTGACGACCTGCTCAACCAGCAGCGTCACCTGTTCCAGCAAGACTCCGAGCTGGAGGGGTGAGTCATATCTTGTCACCTTGAAAACTGGTCCACTGGTTGTGGTCGATGGACTTGTCGGCGACTGCTTGGACGCTTGCACAGTAGACTGTAGTGTGAACCTTGGTCTTCGCAGCATGTGCCAATCACACCTGCACGGACTATCCTGACAGCTTTGGTTCTATGCATGCTAGAAAGCCAGCTAAGTGGGTGGGATCATTCTTTGGGCGCTCTTAGGCAGCAGAAGAGCTTGAAGGCTGGCGAGGACCATGCACGCAATGTAGCAGAGAGGATGATGCCGCGAGATGTGGCACGGGGGCTCAACTCCGTGCGCCGCTTTGTCCAGCAGCACGGCGTAGAGTGAGTGACTCTCTTAGCTTTGTAGTGTTGACTGTCACACCTTTCAACTGCCGCTCAATATGGGTTTTGCACCTACTCATCCCCATGTTGCGGTGGCAAGCTGGTGGCATGCGGATGTTGCGGCAGACTTAACAACACAACTTGACTACACCATAACCCCACCATGTCGACTGATTACTGCAAACTTACTTGCTGCTTGGGCAGGGGTGTGCATGGCACCCTGATGGAGGTGTTCGAGCCCGACGAGCGCCTGACTAGGGCAGTGGAGAAGACAGCCGGAGCAGCCATGTACCATGTGGTGGTGAGCTGACCTGCCCGCTAGCTCACATTACGGCCTAACTCCCCTGGTGCCCAGCAGCTCGTCAGAGAGTCCTTCCTGCTCGTGTTTGTCCTGGCCAGGGGCAGCCCAACCCTGCTTTGCTGGGTATGACGAGATGCAAAGGGCAGGTTGTTTCACTGAGAATATGTCATGCTGTTCTTGTCATGCTGCAGGTAGAGGATGACGTGGTGGCTACCCGTCTCAGTGAGATGCTGGAGCGTAACAACTGCGGCCGGGTGACTTTTATGCCGCTGAACAGGCTCAGGGTGAGTGAGAGAGGGAGGGGTCAGTGCCCCAGTGGATGGGTGGTGAGGGTAGTAGAGGAGGGAACAGAGGCGTGTGTGTTAGGGCGTCTGTTTGACAACAGGAATGGCTGCATGGGTACGGCCATCACAGAAGCATGGTTGCCATGTTTTCAGGTCGATCCCAGATGTCGGTCGTCCTGCCCAGACAGCCCTGTGGCAGCACTGGCCTCTGGAAGTTCTTTGAGGCTGTATCACTGTCCGTACATGCTTTCTTTTACAAGTGAGACTTTATGGGCAAGCAGCCTTGCCGGCAGCTGAAGTGCTCAAATTTGTTGCTGCGCCCTTAGCGGGCCACCAAATTGCCAAATCCTCTGTGTGTGTGTGCGCAGCCCCCCAATGTGAGGTACCCCGAGCAATATGGTAAGGAGGCCATCCCCCTCATCAAGCGCCTCAAGTTCGACCCCAAGTTCGAGCCGGCTGTGCGTCAGGCGAGTAGGTACTGGCTGGCTGGTGTGCGCCGACTTTGTTGGCTGGCCCTGTGGAGCAATAACAAGTAGAGTTGTTAGCGGCGGCGGCGCATAGGCATCCCTGCTGCGGTGCCGTGGCCTCTCTATTTGTTGGTGCACCTCCGGGGGTTGCTTGGCAACCTGACGTTGGTTGCCGGTAGGCCGTGCCCGTGTATTGCCAGTCTGGGGGTGCTATGGATTGTCCACCAGCTGTCTGCTGTTCTGTCCATAGAGTCTGTGCTAGTGAGGCCGCTCTTCTGCCGAACTCTTGGGCTTGCTCTCTGATTATGTGTTAGTGCTGCTTCTCCTTCCCTTGTCCAGGTCTTTGGCAAGACGATGGTGTGCCGGAACCTGGAGTGGGCTACCAAGGTGGCTCTTGAGAGCAACTTGGACTCCATCACCATCGATGGGGACCGGGTGGACAAGAAAGGTGGGTCCAATGGAGCCGCACATCAGCTGGCATTAGACAAGCACCCCACCTACTTGACGGGTTACAAAATGCAAGTCTGAACGAAAGGGTTGGCAGACATCGTCTGGAAGGCATGCTGGCAGGGTGTACATGGAGTACCTTGTAAGTAGGTTCGATATATGGGTGGGCAGCATTGCTGGTAAGAGAGCGCTGATAACCGGTGCGGTTGTGCAGGTGCCATGAGCGGTGGCTACATCGACGAGAGGAGATCAGGCATCAAGGCATTTGATGAGTACAGGGTGAGTAATGCAAGTGGGCTCAATAGGAAGAAGAGATGGGCAGAAGCCTCTTGATTTTACAAGTACTGCCGGCCTTTGCCAGCCTTCACCGTGCAGTGTGTGCTGAACTATGCCTGCGCAGCCATCCACGCAAAAACAGCGAGCCATGGTACTGACAGAGGACATGCCTCGCCCCAAGGACGGCCCCTCGCAGGGCATGCCCCTGCTGTGCTGCGCCGTGCTGTGTTGCAAACCCTGTACGGTGCCATGCCTTGCCCCTGCAGGAGATCCAGCGCAAGCGGCAAGAGGTGGACGCGGAGCGCAAGCGCGTGCAGGAGTCTCTGGACCAGCTGCAGCAGGAGATCACCCAGGTCGGCAGCGAGCTCAACAGGGCCCAGACGCAGCAGCAGTTCCAGCGGTGGGTGAAAGCTGCTGAGGGGTGAAGGCGTGTGCCTTCAAGCTCTCTTGTGTTGGTTGGCCGGCAAGGACCGTGTGTACAAGAGAAGCAGGGAGCAGGGAATGGAAGCAGGGCGCGATAGAAATGGTCGAGTTTACGCCGGGGGCTTGGTCCCCTGATACTCACTAAAGATGTGATTTTGATCATGGATAGGCCCCTAGCGACTGTTCCCTTGGTTGCCGTGAAAACACTGTGCAGTGCATGCTGCTCTGCTGCGCAGCCCAACCCAGCAGCGCGGTAGGTCAGGTGTGTCTGGTGACCACGGCGACGCTACTTAGTGGCTGGCATGCCTGTGTTCACTGCGTAGGGAAGGCACCGCTCCGCTGCGGGGGGAGCTTCGTAAGCTACAGGCGCAGCAGCAGGGCTTACAAAAGGAGGTTGAGGCCAAGCGCAAGCAGGTGGGCGTGGTAGTGTTCCTTGTGTGGCAAACAGCCCCTTCTCGACGGCCTGCCTGCTGCATTTAGCGGGTGGGAGGGTAGCTCGAGAGATGCTGCGCCCAGGGTACTGCTGGGGTCTCTTTGCCAGGGGCCAGCTTGCAGTTGCTGCAAGGCTGAGCGAACCTGCACATTGCCATCTGGTGTCCCGGCCTTAACCCAAACTTGGTTTGCTGGGCATCGTCTGGCGCAGGCGGCTGACATCCAGAAAGGTCTAGAATCTGCAGCGGAGGAGCTGGGCATGCTGCGATCCGAGTTGGGCACAGAGCTGAAAAGCATGCTGAGCGCCGAGGAACGCGCTGAGCTGCAGGCTTTGCAGCCAGCAATCACCCAGCTGGAGGCGAGTTGCTTATTTGAGCACATTGGGTTGAGTGCTGCACTGCGGCCGGGGGCTGTGTCTGGGTTATAGGGTGCACGGCAGGGGGCTGGAAGGCGGTTCCTTTTCTAGTGGGTCCAGTCATTGTGGTACCAGGGGCAAGTGGGGCAAGTTGGTGTTACCTGAACCTGATAGGTCGGGATGCGAAAGTTCTTGCCCGCATTCCAGGCAGGGAAGGCTGTAGAAGCATTGCTTGAGGAGGGAGTTGTGAGGCCCTCATTGCAAGATTACACCCGTTTTAGCATGCAGTCCTCCGGGAGCGATGTTCTGCTGCCTGGGGCATATGACATTGACATTGGCGGCTTTGGCACCGACCAGCAATCCAGTGCCTTGAACCCTTCCAGCCAACGCCCATTTGGTGCCGGGCACGCTCCCAAAAATCCTGCCGACAGTCATTCTGTCCCCTCTCCCAGCGTAGACGGTATAACAGTATAGCCTTCCTGGGTTGCAGGAAGAGCTGGCCAGCTGTCGGGAGCGGCAGCTGGAGGTGTCAGCCAAGCAGGAAGGCCTGGATCAGCTGCTTACTGCCAACCTGCGCAAGCAGCGGCAGGACCTGGAGGACGCTCTGGCTGGCAGCAGCGGTGAAGGGGATGAGCAGACGCTGCAGCAGCAGCAGGCCACTGCTGAGGCGGTGGGTAGTGCTGGGTTCCCTTCTGTTGATGATTATCTGTGCTCGGGCTGTACAGGATGCTGGTGCAGCCCTGGAAGTGCTGTGGCTGGCCAGAAGATATGCAGTTCTGCAACACCTCCGCCGAGGCTGGCCTACCAAGAAAGGGAAGCGCGCCCGCTTGCTGGCACTCGGCTGTGACACCCGCCCGGATCACATACTCGCAACAGCAGGGTCATCTGTGCCTACTGCTGGTGCAGGCAGCAGCCGAGGTGGAGTCACTGACATTAAGAGAAAAGGAGGTGGCCAAGGAGCTGGAGCAGACGCAGGTATGAAGGCGCATGGAGAAGCTCATGGGCTGGTCTGCTTTGTGGCATGCATATGGCTATCATGATGAGCCTGAAAGCGTGGTGGCTGGCCTTCGTTGTTGTATACCCGAGAGGATAAAGCTAGCAGAATGTTGGGGCCGTCGGCCTTTCGTGCATTCTGCTTGGGCGCTAGACGGCACCTCTAACCCTAAAATGCATGTGCCAACAAATTGGGGCCTCCAACTTGCTGCAGAAGCGCATCCAGGAGCTTTCAGCGGAGCGGGAGAAGCTGGCAGATACCCGGCAGCAAGACGAGCAGGCAGCTGAAGTGAGGTTTTGACCATTACGATGCACCCTGGCAGCATGACTTGTGAATGCACCCCGCACAACACATTCAGCAGCATGTTATTGGGTCATGCTCATCCTTCTGCCTTGGTTTCAAGCGCTCCCACAATTTTTAGCATCCTTCCTAGTTGCTACGCCATGCCTTCCTGCTCATGCCTTACCTAAACCCGGGTTGGGTTACCCTTGGCATACCCTTGGCTCTGTCGCAGGACCGCACACGAGAGATGGACAGGTTCAAGGAGCGCAAGGGTCAGCTAGTAGCCACCAAGGCCGACAAGGAGAAGAGGGTTCGTGGCTTAGGGTCTCTGCCGGCAGGTAGGTCCCTAAGGCCACTTCTTATTGGGTAGTCCCAGCTGCTAGCAGCATGTCTTACTACCCAGGCGGTATAGCAGAGTCGTGTTGCTTGTTGGATTGCCGCATAGGCACCAGGGTCAGAATCATGCATGCTGCTGTAGCTGCTGGGCCCACACATATCTTCTTTGCTACCGATTGAGTCCTACAATTTGATTTTCCCGGCTTGCAGTGGCCACAGCTGCATACTGCAGGTGAAGCATGTACAGTACGATAAAAGTTCAGGCATGCTCGTGCATGATGGCAGGTGCATGTGTGCTTTGTGTGCAGATGCATATGAGAAGTACCGCAACAAGCCGTTGAAAGAGCTCCAGACCGGCTTCCTACAGGTTAGGACTTCTTACTGAGCATGAAGCGTGCTTGCAAGCTTGGTTGCAACTATGTTTCATATTGGCGATACTGAGGCGTGCAATGTGAAAGCTATACTCCACTGGGGGTTGGGCGCCTCAGTGTTTATCCCAGCTTTCTGTTGTGAAACTAAGAGGCACTCTGCCTACTTCAGCTTGCTTATGTTAGCATGCCAACTCCTCCTAAGGTATCAAGGCGGGTGGCGGGCGTTGCTACCACAGTATCCTTATCTCCTCCTTACAAACGGACCCCATGGACTACAATGGAGGCGTGGTTGCCCTACATGTGATGCAAATGGCAGGGCCTGCTTCTGAGCTCACTCCCGCTTTCCCCACCCGCCCTGGCTGCCACCTGCCTGCCCTGCCGCAGGTGCAAGAGCAGCTCAAACCGCTGATGAGCTCCGTGAACAAGCAGGCGCTGGACCAGTACACCAACTTCACAGAGCAGCGGGACGACGTGGTCCGACGAAAGCAGGTGGGTGGGCGGCTACATATTCTGGGAGGAGGAGTGACTGCAAGGCCGCGCGAGGTCGGGTGGAGCCGTAGCATGGGGTAAACGGGCCTGGAGGAGAATAGCAGAGAACAGTTGCTTGCTGTCTTGGTGAGCGACCTTGGTTAGGGAATGCCGGTCATGTGTAGTTGGCTGGTGACATGGCAGGTGGCATCGGGCATATGGCTCTGGCTTGCAATTCTATAGCACCTCAAGTGCTAACAGGCTGTTGGTCCTCACCCAATATGCCTGCTGTGCCTCAGGAGAATGACCAGGCGCAGCGCAAGATCCTGGATCTGATCCAGTTCCTGGACCACAGAAAGGACGAGGCGGTGGAGCGCACCTTCAAGGGGGTGGCCAAGAACTTCAGGGACATCTTTGCCCAGGTGAGGCCGCATGGCAGCAAGAGGGAGACCCGAGCGCCGTATGAGGTTCCTCTGTGGGTGACGGGTATGGGCTTCACAGTGGCAGAGTCAGGCTGTGTTGGGCGATGCGAAGTTTGAACCTTTATACTGTTGCGTGCTGCTGCCAGTACTGGGGAGGCAGGGTTGTCCTCCTGGCTATGGGGCTGGCTGGCCGGTTAGCACCACGAGAAGTTTGCCTTCTTCTAGGCCACCCATGCTATCCATATCTTCACTCGTGCCTGGCGATGTTTGCCCATGCAGCTGGTGCCCAACGGTCGCGGCGAGCTGGTCATGCAAAAGCGGCTGCAGCAGCAGGAGGGCACTGGGGAGGGCGATGGGGAAGATGCGGGTGGCGAGGATGCAGCGGGACCCAGCGGCAGCAAGGGGGATGACACCATGGGCAAGTACAGCGGCGTCAAGGTCAAGGTGCGCTGAAGGACTTGCGCAGGCTGTACACCCAGCGTACTGCTAGGCGTACCAGCGGCAACTTTAGGAAGGATTTGGCTGCGAAGGACATGGCCGGGCTGTTAGTCTTTGTGGTGCGAGGGTGTGTTGGGTTCGCTGGCCATGCAGACGTGAGGTCATGCTCCAGAGCCTGCTAGGCGCAAGGCCTGCAGATGCTACATGTTTGGCAGTGCGGTGGTTCCCGGCTTTTGCTGATCTGACCCTGGGATATCCAGGTGCGACCTTTCGGCATTTGCTGCGGCCCCTTCCATCTGCAGGTGTCCTTTGGTGCGGGCGAGACCATGTCTTTGAAGCAGCTGTCCGGTGGTCAGAAGACGCTAGTGGCTCTTGCGCTCATCTTCGCTATCCAGGTAAGCCTTGAAGCTTCCTGAAGCCAGCAAAATCGCAATTTCCACTACCTCCTTATAACCAGTTTCCCAGCACAGAAGCATGACTGTATGAGGATGGCACACTGTCAACAGATGGCTGACCAACCAGACTGAAGTGAAGGAAGCATGTGACTGCTTCTTGTGCCCCTGCAGCGATGCGACCCCGCTCCTTTCTACTTGTTTGACGAAATCGATGCTGCGCTGGACCCGCAGTACAGGTAACGAGATTTCTTCTGTGCTGGTCGTTGTAACTCCGCACCTTTTCATCTGATTGTGAGCGCTTGGGCGTCCTGTGCTGGCTTCAAACCCACCGGAATTTTCCCTTTCAAGCTGGCTCTCAGCATTGCACCTCATATTGCTGCGCCACCTGTGCCCCATACGATCTCTGCAGGACATCCCTGAGACATCTGCCGTACATCTACAGAGAGTGGATGACATTGCTTATGTGCTGACTTGGCCCCTCCACCGTGTGTGTGTGTGTGCAGGACCACCGTCGCCAACATGCTGCGCCAGCAGGCCCACGACACCAACAACCCCGCCCAGTTCATCATCACCACCTTCCACCCACAGATTGTCATGGTGGCAGACAACATCTACGGGGTCAGCCACTCCAACAAGATCAGCAAGTGGGTGTCTAGGGCGGGCTTGCATTGTGCAGCGTGTGTTCGAGCTGTGGGGCGGGTCGATGACAGAAGCGACCTGCAGGGATGGCAATGACAAAATCCTTCATGTAGCATTTATGGCCCTTGCTGTCCCCATAAATGCTGCATGAAGGATTTTGTCATTCCTGTTCTAACGGCCATACTGGAGATGCAATTAACATACGCTGTTAGTTCTAAAGCACACAGTACTTTGTGCTTCCCGCATGGTTGATTGTGGTTATTTAAATTTTACCAGCTTGCCATGTTACGGGGTATAGGAAGCATGCCAGCTATCCACTTGCTAGATTGTGGCCTGCCCCCGTGCCCTCTGCTTCACACGTGCACTGCATGTCACCTGTGTGCACGGCTCAGGCTATCCTCCCATGTTTTTAACCCGACTTCCCGGTTTAGCCATGAATTCTGAAGCATCAGCTGCCACTGGCCGTGCAGGATCGACAGCGTGGAGCGCGAGGACGCCCTGGTGTTCCTCCAGGCACAGGAGCAGCTGCATCGGGTACGTGCCTTGCAGTGTGGGACTTTGTGGCAGGGGTCTAGACCGGCGGCAGCTTCAGAAAGACCAAACAAGTAGCTGCAGCTGCAGCACAGGAGGAGTGCCGCTAGCACAGTGGCCTGCCAGAAAGGCCGACAGGCTTGGGCCAACAAGGCATCATGTGTTCTCTTGTCCATGCAGGCTGGCGGCAACCAGGGCGCGGATAATGGCGAGGGTGGGGCGGACGAGATGGAGGAGGACTGATTGGTGGAGGTACCTACAGTGGAAAGGGAGCGTGGCTAGCTGGCAAGGGCTGTGTATACTGCAGATTTTCTCCCATGCAGCTAAACTGTCTAAGAGTGTGACAGTGTGCTGTGAGGGTTATTAGGGGGCAGGAAGGCCTGCAACGCATGAATGCTGTTGAGAACGCTTTGGAATGCATGCCTGTATGATCCTACCATGCACCGGGTACGTTCTTACCACTTCCTTGTATCATCGTCGTACGCTCTTACCGCAAACATGAAATAATCAGATGTTGAAACTGCGCCGTCACGCTTGCTTTATGGAATGCGCCTCATCTGAAAGAGTTGGGAAAACCAGCCCACCCCAAGCCACGTTCTGGGCAACCTCCTCTCTGGCAACCTGTAAGCGTGCAAGCTGCCTCAACATGGGCTAGAGCTGACCGGCGCTGGGTTGGGAAACAAGGCAGAGAAAGGTCATGATCAAACGATGCCGTCAAGGCGAGGAACCTCATTGTAGGTTATACAAGTCGCAGCCCGATCCAGACACGAAAGCAGTCTACGCAGCCATGACGGAGCTGCCCAATAAACCAGCGGCTAGGCGGTGTGCAGGGCCTGCCATAGTAGTCAAGCAAGCTAGACCGACAAGCAAGGCCGTGCAGGTTGCAGAGAAAAGGCCTGGTACCAGCCTCTTGCAGACGAGAAGTCCGGACATCTTCGCAAGTAAGGAGTGCTGCGCTCGACCAAGCACAGCGAAGCCGGCCAGCAACACCAGATAAAGACAGGGGCTATCCAACATGGGACAGGGCCGCCGACAGGCTGCCTAGCGATTTGCAGCAGACAGATAGCCCCTGCCCTCCACTGGCGACACACCAAACAGCCTGGCGGGTACCCCAACAGCAGCCCAACGGGCCCTCTGCTAGCCACACTGTGACATGGGACATGAGAGACCACCCGACGGCAAACAACCGGCCTGGCGACGACACCATCCCCGCCCTCACTCTTGCATGTCCTCGACCTGCGCCGGCTCCTCCACTGCCACCTTGAGCTTCTCTGCCTTGAGCTTCTCTGCCTCCAGCGCCCCAGGCGCCCGCACAAGGTGGATCTCCTGCTCCAGCTGCGCCCGCGCAGCAGCGGTCTGCTGCTTCTTGGCCTTCTGCATGCGCGCCTCGAAGAACCTGCACAAGGCCAAGAATATGCTTGGTGATGTTGAAGGCGGTTGTGAAAGGTTGGAATTGACGACCAGGTAGCACTAGCAGGCGTGAGCAGGATATCAGGCAAAGTCCTCGTACATGCTGCAACTGGTATATGCCGTGGACCGATGCTAGAACCCAGCCACTCGGTTCTGGCAACCCAGGCTCAGCTGCAGCATTCCCACATTTGGGGCCGCCTCAGTCGTGCCGCCGTACCTGTCCTGGCGCTTTTGCCGCACTTCTGTGACCTTCTTCAGCGCATTAACGGTCTTGTGCACCAGTTCCCGGTCATACTTCTCCGGCCTGTTGCGCCGCCGCTCCATTTCAAAGGTGGCATCCTGCAGACCACCAAACGTGCTAGACCTCAATGATGCACTTCTGGTTGGTGTCTGGGGGCGCTGCAGCCTCGAGTTCCCGATGACACAACAGCTTGACGTACAGGCAGGTGTGCCACCTAACCCCAACCTCAACAAAGCCTGGTCTCGGCACCAAACCTCTCAAACCAGGTGGCTACCGACAGCACCGACCCCGCACCTCTGCAAGCTCCTTGCCGGCAAGCTTCCGGTAGGCCTTCGTCCACTTGACCTTGCGCGGGTTGCGCTTCATTTTGAAGTTCTTGTGGCACTTTGACCGGCAGAACTTGAACACCTGTGGGGGGAGCAGACGAAAACGAATAAACGGCTAGGTAATAATAAGTCTAGTTGCAAGTGGCTGCAGCAGGTAACTGGCGGTTTTCAGTGGGTGATGCGCAGGTAGGGTCAAGCACGTTTCAGATTGAAAGACTTGAAAGAGGCCAAGTCCCTACTTACTGTGGCATCGTTCCTGACAAAGGTAATACCGTGGCCGGGGTATACGGTGCTAGAGCAAAACCAGCACTTCTCCAACCTCACTGCAGCGACCAGGACAGTTTTGAGTCAGTGAATGACGCTGCATGCATGGGTCGCTGCACCGTGTCATGCATGAGAGGAGCAGAAACCAAACTCACTTGTAGAGGTGGTATATAAAAATGGTCACTACACCTCTGCGAAGAGCGGAACTTTGCTCCCTGCCGGAAAGGCAAGACGCGCCTACGGCGTCAGGAACGCCACCTAGGGGCTTGCAAACCAGGTCTAGCACTGTCAGCCAGATGTAAAGGGAGTTGCTGGAGGGCTTGCAGACCCAAAGGACCCCAACACAGTAAGTCCGCACGCGTGACAGCGGCGGGAGAGCTTCAAGACAAGGGTGAACAGATAGTTGCAGGTTTCCAGCCCCAAAGTACCACTGCGTGTGTGATCAGTGTAAACGGGTGTTGTGGTGGACGATGGTAGCACGTCGAGACGGATTGTAGTTGATTGCACTGAAGCTGGCCTTTCTTGACCTTTCCGCGCAGCATGAAGTTGCGAACCCTGGACAGCTTCTTCGTCAGGCGTAGCCAGCAGAGCCAGGAACGGGGTGAGGCTTCAATAGCTGCCCCAGGGCCTGGAGGCGCAACCCCAGCGGAGCAGGCGGCTGAGCCAGACGAGTCTAACCAGACAGCAGGTCTCCCAGGACGCACTGCCTCGCCTGAGTCAGCAAGGGAAACGGCAGGTGACTGGTTAGAGGAAGAGACTGCCGGCACGTTATTGCCGTTTCTTGTTCGCCACCAATGTGCAGCGGCAGCGGCTGACAGTAGTGGTCATAGCAGCTTGAGAGATGGCTATTGGCGGCGGCACCTCTTGCCCAGGTGAGATAGGTGAGGTCGGCAAGGGCAGTCTGGTACAACCAGGCTGGAACAGGGCCTCCTAAGGCCTGGTATGGTGGCCTCACACTAACTTACCTGCCCTGCACGAAGGTCACTGGCACAGCAGCAGCTTGTTGGCCGGCTACCTCCAGCAGCCCTTGGTTACACGAGGTATCTTGAAGCCTCCCACCTGCAGCAGGTGCGTCAGGTTGACGTTAATTCCAGGTAGAACCATTCGGTGTGTTCAACTTTACCTTAGGCAACCTTTTTAACCACAACCCTGGCCATGTTTGTGTCCTGGCTTGCCAAAAGCCTAACTTGATCTCTGACCGCTACAGAAAGACACACGCTGTAGCACCGTGGCTCTGCAGCTGACGACCCTAAGCACCCACAGCTGGGGACGGCCTGCCCTCAGCCCGCATGGCCTGGTGACCGTGGCGCCAGAGGGCAGAGAGGGCGGCAGCTTCCTGCAGGCCCTACAGTTCGATCCTTCTGGGGGCGAGCTGCTGGCGGCAGCCAGCAACGAAGGCTTGCTAAGTGTTCACAGCACGCCGCAGCTGCTGCAACTGTTCCCGCGGGGCCCTGATGGCCGGCTGCTGTGCCGGCCAAGTGCTGCCCCTGCTGCGGCAGACCCGTTGCTGCTGTTGGACTGCGGCATGCCGCGGCTGCACTCTGTGCGGTGGGACCCGCGACAGGGAGCAGCTGTGGCAGTGACGTCCTCCTCCACCCGGCAACTGCTGTTGTTTGACCTGGAGCACACGCAGGTAAGCTGAGTCAGTGAGTAGTTTTTGTTCCTGGGAGGGGCACCATGGGTGGCAGCCAAGCATACCCGTGACTAGGAAGGAACATCAATGCCTTGAGGTGTTCGGCAGGGTGCAAGGACGTGCAGAAGTTGGTGGCATGGGGTGTGCAAGAGGAGGAGTTGTGGTATCCAAACTTGATGAGGCAGGCAAGTTTGGAAGCTTATCGCAAACAACTCCTTCTCAAGTGTGGAAGCCTTATCAGCTGCAAACTCGTTCTGTGAAGGGCCGCTCCAGGGAGACGCTCACAGTGCCTGGCAGGACGGAAAGCCTTGGCGGCGTGGGCAGCGCAGCAGTGGGGCTGACCGACTTGGCCTTCCTTGGAAGGACTGCAGCCTGCGGCGGCGGTGGCTATGTGTTGGCTGCGGGCGCTATGGGCGGAGAGGTGAGTAGTGGCTACTGGTGGTCGGCAAGGAACTCACCACACCATCTATGCACTCACTCGCACACCATGCTGAGCTGATAGGCCGAATTTGCTCACCTCCACCACATCCCACGTCTGATAGAACGAGTTTCTCTTCTCGTTCCCACCAACAGTTCATACTTCAGGTAGACCAGTGCCTGGGGCTACTTGCAGGTGTTTCTGTGGGACCAGCGGGCGAAGCGTGCACCGCAGGCCTACCTACTCCCCACAAGCAGGCATCATGCTCCTGTGCGCAGCCTTGTAGCAGCAGCTTATGGCCAGGCCATCATTGCTGGAACGCAAAGTGGCGAGGTAGGCATGATTGGCTAAGTCCCACGACCCTGGCATGCAAGCTGAGCATGGGCATGCACTTCCCTTGCGCACTCCCTCCCGCGGGCATTGCCCCAGCCGCAGTACCCCCTTCATGATGCACTGCCCTGCATGTCTAAGCTGCTGAGCAACTGGGGCTTGGCTGGCTTTTACAGGTTAACATCTGGGATCTGCGGGGTGGCAGCTCAGGTGCGCTACGTTTGGGCAGCAATGGCGTTTACCACCATCCGGTGTTGAGCTCGCTCCACCTGCGCCTGGCCCTTACCGCGGTGCCCGGGCTGGCCAGCCAGACAGCCATACCTGCGGCCGCCATACAGTGGCTGCAGGTAGGCCTGAATTTGAGGTAGATGGTTCAACACCATGCCAGTGTTCCCCTTCCGGCAAGCGAAACTTAGCCTGCTTGCATTGCCAGCGGAGCCCGTTGCAATTTCAGTTTTGTGAGTGAGGGCCGTGTGACCAGAAGAGCTCTGATCCCAGCCACAGCACACAACATGTCAATCCCGTAAGTAGTGCAAGGATTTTCAGGGCATGTACTATGGGTCGCTATTGCGTGGTGCAGGGTGATCCCTTGGATGAGCGGCGCCTGGGGTTCCACTTGGGCTGCGGTTGGTCGGGGGTGGTTGACCTCCCCAGCCAGGCTATCACCCACCTTCATGCTCCCCCACAGCTGGTTGGAGCTGGGGCTGGTGATGCGGATGAGTCGCTGCAATTGCCAGAAGGTAGAATGGCGGGTCAGAGAGAACTGCTGCTTGCGAGCTCCTCAGCCCTTGCTGTCATCCTTCTTTTGTGGGACGCCAGGCACACACGCATTGTTGGTAACCAGCACCAACCTGGGCTTACTCTTCTCCTTGCTTCTGCGCATGTCTGCCCTAACCTTGCCCACTGGCCTTGAGGTACCTCCCTACTGCTTGGCACTGCAGTGGGCTTGGCGCGGGTCATGCAGCAGCGGCAGCCCTGCTGGGGCGCTGGGACCCAAAGCAGCCACCTCCTTGTGCCCTCTTGTCATGCCAGCAGCCTCAGTGTACTAGACATGTCGCCCTGCTCGCATGCGGGGTGTGCGGTCCCTAGGGATGACGACCTCACTAGCAGTTTCGTTGTTGGCAGCAAACGGCAGCGACACGAGCCTGAGCCAACTCCTGCTGCTGAGACGCAACTGAGTCAGCCTGCTGTCAGTGTGGCAGCACATCCTTCGGGGGACCTAATAGTTGCTGGAGGTAGCGGCGGCCGGCTAGCCATTGTCATGAGCAGATACTATCCTAGCTAGTAGCACAGGCTGGCAGAGGTACAGAAACCATGTGTCTGTGGGCAGGCCCCTGCCCATGCCTCGTGTAACCCTGGCTTTGACAATGTTGAAGCTCACTGGTGTGCTGGTCTCTTGGGAGTTTTATGTAGCAAACTCCTTGCCCTCATGGGCTCTTGGTTGAAATGCTCATGTTGAGCGGGCTTTGCCATCCAATCCGCAGTACAATGTAATTTCCCCATAACCACACAGCCCCGACTGTGTTCACCCGAGCTCCGAAGCCGGCAGGCAGCTGGCCTGCGAATTTGGGTTAGGATTCGTCTGGGAGCACTAGGACATTCATTACCACCTTCGCCATGCTAGCGTTGCGGTTACCATTGCTAGTGGTCCTGGCTTCGGCTGCTGTTGGGCTTCCAGGTCAGCTGCTCATTACTCAAGACACTACCGACCGACGACAGAAGGGATCTTGTTCTCTCTCTCTTCTCCCAACATGTACTGAACGATTGGGGCCTCGACTGGGCCAAGGGTATGGAGTCATGGCTCCTCACCCTCCGTCATGTGTGCAGGTAGTCATGCTGAGTATCACACCATTACCCCAGCCAGGCGCACCAGAAGACTGAATGCCATAGGTGTGTGATATATATTGCCCTGGAAGAAACCCCTGGGCTATGCAAAGGGCAGGGGCGTCCATGGAGCAGCAGTAATCTCTTACTTCATCATGGAAAGTGCACGAGACAGGAAGGGGTCCGACAGCAGTTTTGGGGGTGCCAGCAGCGTCAATAAGCAGAATAAAAATTCTCTCACTTTGTGTGTGAATGTGCAAGCCCATTGCCTACTCAATGGTATCTGTAAACCATGCACGCACCATTTAGTACCCCATGGATGCTTTGCCGTCCTGCGCAGAAGCCTGCACCAACACCCCACCGGACAGCAGGTACAGTTGCAGCCAGCAAGCTGCATTCGGCAGCTGCGGGGCAGCTTGGATGATAGAGGGGGACTTCTGCGCAAGGAGCTGCGGGAGGTGCCAAGGTTGGTGCGAACTATTTCTGGTGCGATGCACGTAACGGCAAGTGCTAGACAGCAGTGTGGCGGGTACAACAAGCTATTCCTGGACCAGGCTCTCAACATCAAACACAATGGTACACTGCCTTTGCCCTATCGAGCGAGGGATGTCTTCTCAGGGACTGCTCCACACCGTACAAGTGAATGCAACCAAGAGAAGGGGCCGCTCACAATGGTTTCTCCCTGCAGAGTGCACCAACATCCCGCCGGATGACAGGTACACTTGCCCGCAGCAGGCGGCCTTTGGGTCCTGCAACAAGGCATTTGTCGTAGACGGCGGCTTTTGCCTCCTGAGTTGTGGCAGATGCGCGCTTGGAGGCGTCGCAGGTAGGTAGGGGCCGGCCTGGGGCTCTTACAGCAACATATTGCTCACTGCATGGACTCACATGGTGTGACAACCAACGGCGCAGAAGGCATGGAGATTTAGGCTAGTGCAGGTGACCATACGAGGTGGTGGCCCTCTACGATACAGCCAACCCTGGCTCTCCTCTCTCAAGAAGTTGTGCTTAGAGCCTACTGCCCATGCTCAGTTGCAAGCCTCGATGCAGCAGACATGTTGAGCTCGTCCTTGCGCCGAGGGTCTAGCAGCCCATCCGGCGTGAGCAATAACGTGCAATGGTTGCTGACTGCCCTTCCCTGACCTGTACAGCGGGAAGCCGCCCGGCACGCGCTCCTGCTCGCGCGCCTTCCCCGGAGCAGCCCCGCCCGCCCCCGCCGCCATTCTACAGGCCAGCCCCTGCCCCTCGCCCGGCCGCTGAGCCCTCACCGTCATTGCCGAGCCCCAGGGCGGCCCCTGGGCCCCGGCCCACGGCTGCAAGCACTGGGTTCGAGCGTGCCGTACCGAGCCCGGAGAAATCCCCAGTGCCTTCACCCTCACCACCAGCGCCCCCACTGGCAAAGCCCTCGCCGCCCCCTCCGCCACCACCAGAAGGTGCACTTTCTCTGAGCCTTGTCGGGACAGCGCTTGGCACCTGGGCGCATTGGGCAGCGGTGATGGCACATCGGTGCAATTGGTTAGCCAGGTGCCCTTCTCAAGCAGCTTGTTAAGTTCCGCGCATCTATGCTTGCAAGATATCCGCGGGAAAAGGTGCATGGCTCTGGCAGACGCCTTGACACTGATCCTGCAGCATTGCCTTAGGATGGCACCATCCGCATGCTTAAGAATCATGGAGATAACAATGCCTCACGGCCGATCCCCATCTGTGCCCTGCAGCGGCCCCCATCTCGACAATTACTACCACAAACACCACCAGCATTGCATCTAATGGCACAGTCAGGCAGACCATTACCACCATCACAGTTACCAATTCTACCTCAGTCACCACGGTTACTCCCTGACGGGTAAGCTGCCCGAGTCTGAAATGGTGTTTTTTAATGCAGCTTCAAGACCTCCATTGCAGTATGTCACTATACCGTGACACTCGGCAATGCTCGGCGACGCAAGAAAGTCTTTCAGCCAAAGACCTGCTAGTTGAACCAGCTGTGAGCTAAGGTATTTGCTTCTCATTTGGGGCTCCCTGGCTCTTGGGGTATGTGCGGGATGTAAGAATTGACGAAGCGCAACATGGCTCTAGCATTGTGTGATTCAAGGCGTGCAGTGCTGTCGCTTGTGTGCAACTACATCAGCCAAACCTTGGGGGCCGCTGGTCTTTTCCAGCGCTGGTGGACGGGTGCATGCACTGGGGGCGCACCTGCTGGTGTTTATGGTGCA
The DNA here is from genome assembly GCA_001598975.1 of Parachlorella kessleri. Lineage (NCBI taxonomy): Eukaryota > Viridiplantae > Chlorophyta > Trebouxiophyceae > Chlorellales > Chlorellaceae > Parachlorella > Parachlorella kessleri. The sequence goes on along the minus strand of BBXU01000913.1, from coordinate 23,038 downwards.
TATCAAGGTGACATTAGACTCCTCTTGGTCAGATGAGCTGACCTAAGGTGGAGCATGCATCTAGAAAAGTAGTAGGCTTGCTGCCGCCCCTACAATGCTACGCAAGAGCGCTGTGGAGTGGGGGTTGTTTTGCATGTGGTTGGTAGCTTCTACACTTTTGAGGACACTCCCAGGCACTGTTTGTCATATCTGTCATCACACCACGGTGCTTGCTGGTGCGACAGATAAGCATCTACACTGCATCTTGACTTTACTAGAGGTATAGAACCTGTACTCATGTCCGTTCATTTGTTCTTGTAGTGCAACGCATTCCTCCTCACTGCAGCAACCCACTATCTAACGCCCACTGTAAGGTTCATCAAAAAACAAGGCAAGCACTGCCACTGTTACTTGAGTGCATAAGCCCATATCGCACACCTCCAAGCAACATGACCGTCTGTGGGCACAGCACTTACCAAGAACGTTGCATGATACATTTTTAAAAAGAAGCGAAGAGGTCCACAGTAACAGCTTTGGGCTCACATAATGGAACAGTCATCCACAGCACCTTTGATCTTCTTCTTGAGTTTCCTGGAGGAGCTGCTGCTGCTAGGGCTAGTAGGGCTACCAGGCGCACCCTGCTGCTGCGGCTGAGCAGCCACGCGTTGGCCCTGCTGCTGGGGCTGCGGCTGCTGCTGTGCAAGAGGGCGCACATTACCTCCTGGGCGCTGCTGCTGAGGCTGCTGCGCCTGTTGTGGTGGATGCTGCTGCTGCGCCTGCTGTGCGGCACGCTCTGCCTCCCTTTCCAGCCTGTCGTGCTCCTCCTGTTGCAATGCGAGTGCAAGGGCAAGGTCGGCGTCTTCTTGAGCCAGCGCGGTCCCTGCAGCCAGGCATGCACAAAGCACCACGGTAAGAGCAACAGTCAAGCCCACCCACGGTTGTTGCTTTCCATGCACGGGCATCCCAACAGCTGCAGAAAGGGTCTGGGCTATTGTCCCGCAAAAAATTCTTGCTGTCCACCAACCCTGCTTAAATGCACTCAGCTTCCCGCATTTAAGATGGAAATGCACGTGACAGGAAAGGGTCAGACAGCAGTGTGGCGGGTGCTAGCTGCGTCAGAAAGCAGGCAGAAATAAAAGGGGAGACAAGCTACAAGCACACTGACAGTAACCCAACCGTAACACAACTGTGTACACTTCCCGCATTTACAAACTCTGCCTGGTCCCCGGAGAGATATACTGGCTTGGGCACCCTGCTACCCCACAGAGCGTCACTTACACGCCGCCCTGCAAGACTCAGGTTGATTACACCGCAGGTTCTACAAGCTGCCACTGTCAACAACCCCACACGCCGCACGCACTCTTTCTCCCTCAACACACCTGTCGTCCTGCCCTGCGGCTCAAACTCGGCGGCGGGAGCGTTCCCAGCTTCGGCCGCTGCTGGTGCCGCATGGGCCTGGAAAGGCCGAAACTCAGAGTCCACAAACTGAGTATCCCCATCCACAGTAGCTAGGTGCTCCCACACCACATCCGACTCATACTGGTAGCCCTGCAAGTACATAGGGGGGCCACATCGCCTCCATGCTCAGAAAACAATATATGTGTAGTTCTTCCCTACTGGCCCCATGAAAATAGAGGGAGGGGAGTATAGGCATACAGGCTGCGAGCCTGGTGGCAACCGGAGCCTCTTCCAGCTCGCATGAGCACTCAGGTGCATGCCGCGGCAGGCTGTCAACCCAACAGAACCTGCCCACAGCGCCTCCAAGCAATGGTTGGTCTCACCTGGTCTGTTACCAGGATGTAGAGGCCTCCCTGCTGCTTCAACACAGTGTTGAAATGGTTGTTCCTGCGTGGGACAAGGAGGACACACTTCTCTGTCTTGCCCACGTACCAAAGGCTGCTGCACAGCTGCACATACCAGCACCTCCTGCCCAGCTTGCAGCCAGCAAAGCCAGCAGGCCCGCGGCAAAACTTTCTACAACAACAAACTCTCACGGCAACACTTGACTGTAAGACGCAGCAGCTACACTGCAGCTCCCTTGCTCGCTTCGGCACTGGCATGCCTCAAGCACCAGCCCACCTGAAGAAGACCGCCAGCTGGTTCTCCCGCAGCCCTTCATGCAGAGCGTGCAGGCCATGCCAAGTCAGCTGGGAGGGGTTCCCCTCCAGGAACTGCTGGATCAGCAGCGCGTCGTGCACGGCACCCTCGTCAGGCGAAGCTGCCACGGCTGCAGGGGCAGCCGCAGCAGCCGCCGATGAGCCGGCCTGCTCAGCTCCAGCTGTCGCAAGAGAGGATGCTTCAGGTGCTGCTGCCTGTGCCGCGCCTGATGCTGCCGCCCCTTCCTGCGCGCCTGCAGAAACAGCTTTGCTAGCGGCGCCCTCGCCGGCTGCCGCTGTTGCTGCTGCAAGCGTGGCCCTGGCTGGAAGTGCAGGGGTCTGCGGCTGCGCGGCTCCCGAGAGTATGTGGGGTGCATACTTGCCGACCCGCAAGGAGTTGAAGGGCGATGGCGCCAATGCCTTCCTCTGGAACTGGACTTGGGGGCCCAGCACTTGTAGCTCCACCTGACAAGCAAGCAGGGCGGGAGCGATAACCGGGCTGTGCCCCAGTAATCAATGATGTTGCCAGAGTCGCGCCGCGCCGCATGCTGGTGACCTCGCAAAAGCAGCTACTGCCAAGTGAGCTGCTACACTATGCGCAGCGCTATTCTTAATAGCCAGACAACGAGGAGCCTTTAACACGGAAAAGCCATCTCAGCCGGAGCACCTCACCGTAACCTCTCACCTTCACCCCATCCACCGCTTGTGCCTCGCCAGGGTACTGCAGCACCAACGCCACCGTCTCTCCCATCCCAGCTTCCTCCTGCCCTGCCATGCCCCTCCCCAACGCCTCCACGCTGCTCAGCTGCTCCCCAGCCACCAGCAAACTGCTGTCTGCGGCACCCGCTGCGCTGCTGCTACCAGCAGCCCCCAGTCGCAGCACCGTGCCCCAGTCCATGCCCGCAACCGATGGGCCTGCCGCTGTGGAGCCTGCCGCTGCACTTGCTGGCTCAGTAGCAACTGATGCGGCGCCGGCGGCGGTTCCGGCATGACCATTAGGCGGTGTGCTAGCAGTGTTGGGCACCAGCTCGCCGGCTGCTTTGCCTGGCTGGCTGATAGTTGCTGGGGAGGCGGCTTGCTGACGAGGGTTGGGCGTGGAGGCGAACGTATCCTGAAAGGCAGCAATATCAAACACAAATGGCCACCAACGCGGTGTGTTCCAAGTACAACGAACCAGCCAGGTCTTCGACCACCCGATGTGGTCAGAGCCATGCGCGTCGCAAAGTGTAGAGCCACGTAACCATGTTATAGCCAAAAAATAGCCACCCAAACAAACACTGTTCCAATCACCATCTACTCAATGAAGGCCAGACAGCCAGAGCAAGCAGAGGGTCTCGCCAAGGCCGGCCAGGCGTCATACCTGCACCAAGCCTGTCAGCATGTCGTCTATAAGCGCCCTCATGGAGTGGGTCGCGCCCATGCTGCTGCGCATGCTGCCAATGCCCGCGCCCAGCGGCGGCAGCGAAGGCGAGGTGCCTGACGACAACCCTGTGGACAACCCTGTTGACAGCCCAGCTGACAGCCCACTCTCTGACCGCGGTGGAGTGGCTGCACCGCTGGACCCTGCTGTGCCCACCGCAGCCGCACCGGCAGCGGCTGCGCCGCGGCTCTCGCCACTGGGCTCCGCACCGCCATCGCTGCTGCTGCGCTTGCTGCTGCCCGCCTGGCTACTGGCACTTCGTAGCGCTGCCGCCAACGACGCTGCACTAATAGGCCCACCCTGTTGGCTGCCCTGCCTGTCCCCAACCACGGCTGCCTCCTCTGGCGGCTGGGGCTCCTGCTGCTGCTGCTGCCGAAGAGGGCTGGGTTGCTGCTGCCCCGAGGCTCCCTTGAAGGAGGATGCCGGGGTCACACGCTTGGGCGTGGCTGCGCCGCCCAGCGTGGTGACCAGCTGGATGACTAACTCGTTGTAGCTCTTGCTGCCCAGGGCGCAGCAGGTGGCCTCATCCTGGGGCTCGCACAGCCAGCCGTGCACCAGGCCAATGTCCAGCAAGTCAAACACGGCCACCTCATTCGTGAACTGCAAGCATGTTAACATATATTCATAACCTGCAAGGCGTGAGATGCTGCAGGGTAGCTCATACTGCTTGCAAGGTTGGTTACAAGCGCTGTAAGCACATGCAGCATGCCAGCGGGGAAGCTTGGGTATAAAGTAACAGACCAAGTCCCTGCGTCACTCAATGTCCATTTGCAACTGTACATGGATGCATTCATGCGCAAAAGCACCGCTGCACATGCTTGGGTTGCGGACGTACCTCAAAGCCACGGATGTCGTGGAAGCGCACATTCACGTCAATGCCGGTGGTCAGTTTCGGTAGCAGAGCCAAAGCCTCTGTCAGATTATGCTGCAGATTGGCTCTGTACTCCTCGCTCGCCTCCTTGCCGTCCAAGGAGTTTGAGTCCAGCAGATACCCGGCCACCAACTGCACCAAGCGCTCCTGCAAAGCCACCAAGTCTCTGCTGAAAAGGTTATGGGACTCTAGCCACCAGGCATCTTTACCAACTGAAGGCAACCAGCCTCAAGCAACGGTATATGCTCAGAGAAGGCATGATAGAAGCGTGAACAGTGATAACAAGCAAGAGCTTGGCATGCTCGCCTTCAGAGCCAGGCACGCCAGCAATATATATATGGAAGGTCAAGCCTAACAAACTGTCCAAGGCGTGTCCTGGCCCTACAGCTGAGGGCTCCTCAACATCAAAAACTGCAGAGAAGCTTGGCGTACCTCCGACACCTCCCCAACACCAGCAGGCAGCTTGAGCTGGTTTCGTAGTAGCAGCACGTTAGCGATGGCTGCAGCAACAGGAGGAGGTGCTGCCTGGCTGGGCTGCTTGCCTATTGCTCACATCTGCTTGAGCGACAGTGCACAGCCGAACGTCCAACCGCTTAACTTACCCAGTATCGGACAGGGCCCGTTCACATCTTGCAACAATACAGGGGTGTCCCTGCCCTTGTACTTTATAAGCTTCACACGATAACAGTTGTCGTCCATGATCCTCCCCTTATCTGTGTAGTGTGATCACGGCCAACAAACATATCGTTCAAGACCACAGTGGCGAGGTGAAGCCTGGAGTTTGGAACGTAGATCTCCTAAGACAACTCCATGCCCCAGTCATTCATTACCTAAACCCTGACAGCTTGCCAAGCTATAGGCTTCACTGTCCACGTGGCGATGTACTGTACTGCTTTCCATGGAGGCTTGTGATTAAGATCACAATCTGTGTAGGGCTTTTAGGTCTGAGTGGTTTAGTATGCCGGAGACATGGGGCTTAGTGCTGTGTATTAGCAGCACTATGCCCACACTCCCTAATTCCACTCGTCCCAGCAGCAGAACTGCTCTGACAGCCCTGGTTCTGATCCAAGTGCTAGCAACACTTGGTCTCCTCTGCCTCCATTCTACCAGGGGGCTGCCGGCTGCTCAGCTTGCTAGCAAGAGCTGCATGCCAGCTATGCTGCTTGCATGCTAGCTATCTGGGTTGCCGGCTGCTCCCCAACCAGGACTACCCATGTGCTCGGGCTGCTGATGTGCAGGTGGGCTGCAGTCCCAACTTGGGTGTACAGGTCTCAGCAGACAAGAACGCTGCTCTGCTGGGCAGCCATGCTGGAGACAACCGGGGTCTTACACTGCCATTTCAGGTCAGTGAGAGCAATTCTTTTGCCGGGGGAGTGGTGGGTGGGTCCGCAGAAGAATTGCAGACTGCACCCTTAACTCAGTAGCCTAGCAGCCCAGCAAACAAGCTGAGCAGCTTTGCTGGGTGGGGTCGATGCTGCTCTGGGCTCTCATGCACGGCCCAAATTTGCATACACCCCAAAGCGTATCTTGAATTTGAATAGTATTAGTCCCTGGAGTGCGTAGCGTCTCCCCCAGGCCGTCATGCACAGCCTTGGGGTGGGGCTCCCCTCCCGCCTGGGCCAGAAAGCAGTGACGAAATGCCCGGTGATGAGTGATTTACCCATAAGGCACAGGCATGACACAGAGCCTCTGTATTGCATTTGGTACCTTAGTCACCAGAAAGGCTCCACAGGGGAAGAGTCTACTAACTGGCAAGCAAATAGATTCCACAAGAACACCAGCTTGCATACCGGTGAAACCTAACGCAAGCAGCAAAGCAAGCAAAATAGAGATGGCAGACCTTCACGCCAGCTGCAAGGTCACATAAGAACTGCCTAGCTGTGCTCATGCACAATTTCCCTAGGGAGTGTTCAGTAGCTTCATGTCATGGCTTTGCACTTGTGTTTTGAAACCGCAAGAAAGTCGCCTACAGTTGGCATGCTTTGTCTGCGATGTGCAGCGTACCAACCATATTGCTACAGCCTTGCCTAGTCTATATATCATAATCGTAGGCACAAGGCAATCAGAAGCCCCATCTTGGTTAGCTTGCTCCTGTCGGGCCACCTCACGCCTAGCTACCGTGCTGGCTGCTGTGCTGCCGCTCCTGTTGGCTGTGGCTCCAGCACTGCAGCCTCTCTTAGTATCCGTGCAACCTCCTGCTCTTTCTGCCTGCAAGCTGAGGAGTCACAGCATAGGCCAGACAGAGGCAATATGCCACAACAGCCCTCAGCCGCCTCAGCCCTACCAAGGCGACCCGAGGAGACTGGAAGATGTCATACAAGCATGCATAGAATGAACGACCCTTTTAGCGTTGGCAGCAAGGCATGAATACTATGACAGAAGGATGCCTGTGGCCAAGACGCAGAGCCGGGGCCTCCCTCCTGCCTACAGAGTTCCCCCTGGCACTGCACTGCAGCCTACCTGTTTTCAACCCTGTTGCGCTTTTGTAGTCGAGAAAATCTCAGGCCCCAAGGTTTTGTCCAGAGCCTGCAGAGACACACACCAGTGAGTATAGGCTGTTACCTTACTTCGGCACTGCCAGTGTTGCAATACTGGGCACCAAGCATAACATGCACAGGCCAACCCCTCACTTTCCGCCTGTAGTTTTCTTCACGATTTCAAGGATGGGAGAGGACTCAAACAACAGGGTCCTGGACAGCGACACCATGTCTCGACTCAGAGAAGGTATGGTCCCTTCCTATTCCCAATATCACACACGTAATTGGTAATGCTTGGAGTCTTGCAACAGTGTGCTGCACTTGTATACTGCAGTACGCCCTTCCGTACGTCGGAGTCTGGTGGCCCCTGCCGCTAAATGATCCTATGGATTGTGGGGTACAAGCTTCTGACCGAGCCGCACAGACGGTAGCCATTGTAGGCGGCGAATATCCAGTCCCCACCCCTCCTTCCATTAGTCACTGCATGACAGTTGTCATTGTCATTGGCGACCTTGATCGAACAATATCTGCTAACTTTCCCTAGGAGGACTTTTGTGTGGGGCCAAGATACAATATATGGCACCTTGAGTTGCTTGCATGCAAGGAGGCCTCCCTGCTATGGAGTTGCTTCCCCGTTTGATCACCACAGATTTATCAGCTGACGACGAAGCAGCTACCTTACGTGACCTGCTGGATCAATTCAACAGGTCCAAGACTGGAGTCCTCCCTGTTGTGACCGCTTTGGGGCCTTTTCTCACCAGTTCGGTGGACCGGCCCAGAGCAAAAGCAGTGGCACTGCTGGCACAGGTATCTGGCGTGAAAAGTTGTTTGGCGCACACTTGTCACCCTCTAAGCAGACCTCTCGGGGAGGGCTTCACAGGTCTGCACCTGGCTGGCTCTGTGCAGATCATTACTGAGGCGCCACAAGTTATACGCAGCCCTGGTGATGTGGGGCACCTGGCTGGGTTCTTCACGGGCAGGCTCACTGACTGGTGTGTTGCTGCCACTGCGACCGGGCGCCCATGTTGCCCACTGCCTGCTTTGCACGTACCCCCTGTAGGCAGTGGCTGTCCTAAATGCATATGCAGTCCCTGCCATGCTGTCGTGCTGCCGCCGTTCATTGCCACATGCAGCTGACTTCAACCTGTGCCCTGCTGTGCTGCTGTCGACGGTTGTGTTGACGAGGCTTGTTACTGATAACCTTGCTGCAGGCCGGCAGTACGGGGTGCGCTCAGCGGCTGCCTGGCACTGCTGAGCCTCCCCGCCAGCAGTGGTGGGGAATTGGCAGCAGGGGACGGAGCACCACCGCCAGCAGCCCCAGCCGCTCTCAACAGCGCAGATGCGATCCACATGATGTCCACCTTCGCAGACCATGTGTTTGTGCGGTCGCTTGGGCAGCAGGATCGGTGCCTGGCCTTCAACCTGCTGACGAGGGGCTTGGAGGTAGGGCCGATGACTGGACTTGACCCAAGGCCCCGAGGCCCTGGGACTGGCGAGGTTGACTGTGACAGGTCAACTACTAACGAACAACACATGCTGGGCCGGCGGCCGGCGCCGATGTTTCCATGCCCTATGCAGTTGTGAGGGGGCCATGAGTGGCTGGAGGGACCTTTCTCTGGAAGCCTGGCCAGTGGTTGCCAATGCTGCCTGCCCAGTTGACCTTCGCCAACTTGCTGGTTGCCAATGCTGCCTGCCCAGTTGACCTTCGCCAACTTGCTGGCTGTGTAGGCTCATGGCCAGGCATTGCTGGACTCCCACCAAGTTGACGTCCTGGAGCTGGTCATCGCTTCGCTGGATGGCGAGAAAGATCCACGAGCTCTGCTACTGGGCCTGCGCTGTGTACGCACGGCTGTCGCCCTCTATGTGCGCCAACCGAACACCTCGCTCCATAGCCAGCGGCTCGAGGTGAGCCGAGCGGGGGTAGGGGAAGAGAGGGGGGGGGGGTCCTCCTATGTGGGTAGGAAGTGTGGAACGCTCTGGTGCTTACAATGGAATAAAAGCCTCTGGTCTGCAGTGCTTGTTAGCACACCAGCCATGTCTTCAACAAGGGCACTCTGGGTTTGGCCACTAGTGCAGCCCTCAAGGCTGTGGACACGGCCAAAAGTGTAGAATTGAGCAAACGATGTATGGCATGCCTCTGAGGGAAACGTTGCTGTGCACATTGAGCTTGGAACCCCACAATGTACGGGACAAAGGGACAAACCATGCCGTTCGGTGGTTGTGGCATGGACCAACCGTCTGCACAAGCTCTTGCCGTCCTTAGTGCTCTCCACCCTTTCCTGCTGCAAGCCAGGATGCGGCAGAGGAGCTGTTTGATGTTGTGGCAGCCTACTTTCCCGTCTCCTTCACGCCGCCGCCCAACAACCCCCACCGCATCACCCGAGCTCAGCTGGCCGAGGAGCTGGAGGCCACCCTGGCGGCCACGCCCCGCTTTGCTGACAACCTACTTCAGCTGCTGCTGGACAAGCTGGGCGCCTCCCTCAGGTGAGCCACTTTGTGGGCATGGTAGTACACATGATAAGGGCTAGATATTCGGCGTCTGTCAGGGGCGTGCAAGGGATGACGTTTGCAGGGTGAGCAACTTGGTGGGGGGCAGGTGTGCACCGCTGAAAAGACGCGACGGGGCGGCAACCGGCATCTTGCTCAGCAAGGGATTGATGTTTTGAGGGCACCAGGCGAAGGCAGGCTCAGGAGGGTAGCGTGGCTGCAACAAGGAAACGTGGCTGCGCTAAGGATGTATCATGCGTTGTAGCAGGAAAAGGCCCGACTGCTTAGAGACCAGCAAGCCCTGCAGCTGGTCTCAGGCAGTGATATTGGGACCTTCGCCGGTGTTAAAGTCACTCCCCCATGACCCTCAAATTCTACAGCATCTGGCTTCGGCCGGTGCTTGGCTTCATTACTAGGGCAGGCACAACAAGCCACTCAGACAGCTTACATAATCACCGCTTGATAGGGTTGGGCAGAAGTAAGGAAATGAAAAAGATTTGACGATGGTGGAATAAAGCACAGAGTAGAGCACATGCTGCATGGTCAGAGAGAAAGTTCGAACAGCTCTGGAAAGAGGAGGGCCCAAGACCAGCTGATTACTGGCCAGGGAGTCCCAAAATTAGTTTCCTCGAAAGCAAGAGACAAGGCCAGGGCAGCAGGTTAGCCCAGGGAGCAATAGAATTGACCAAAACGGTGTGAAAAAGGTACAGTCGTGTTTGTGGTAGGCATGCATGACCGGCAGGGGCTGCATGCACAATTTTGGCAAGGGCCTCTGTCATGGCTCCGTTGTGAGCAAAACTTTGTGACTAGCCGCGCTCCTCTCTCCCCTAACAACCCCCCCTTCCCTCCCTCGTCCCGACACTTACACCCACAGTGCCCAGTCATGCACATTAGCCTTACATACTCCCCCCCCACGGACGAAGACACGCATCCCTCAGTCTCAGATGATACATGAGTTGAGCCACTTGGCCCTACATACCTCCCAGGTCGGAAGGGAGTGTGAGCCAAGCCGGAATTGCCCCTCCCACCAGCAAGCACCAGCTTGTCCATGCTGTGCGAGCCGGCCTGCTTGCGCATGCGGAGATCTGCCAGGCTGCACTTGTGGCTGCCGGTCGGGCCACTCTTCTGCGCCTCGCGGCTTCACACCTGCCCCACCCATTTGAGAGGAGCTTAGTGGGCCTGTTGTTGCTGGACTTGCTGCCACGCCGCCACCTCTGACTTACACCAGGCTGCATTCGCGGAGGCTGCATCTACTATGGCTTGCTGGGACTCCCAGTCCTGCTCGGAGAGAGATCGTTTCGTGCTGCCTAGCCGGTCGAGGTCTCCAGCATCACTGCCACGCTTCCTGCACGGGATTAGCAGCGCTGTTACCGTCGGGGCTGAGCGTGAGGATATCTTGGCAAAGGGACAGGGACTGACACAAGCTGAGCACAGCACTGGCAAGCCTTTGGCTTAGTGGTCAGGCTGGTGTGCTGCTGTATACAGACCAAAGTTGCCAGTTGGGAACTGCCGGACGTCAGCAGGTGTTACCTTAAGCCCTCGCTCATGCTAGCCTCAGTGTTGTTGAAAAGGCGCTTGCTAAGCCGGCAGATGGTGCGATAGTTGTCGTAGTATATCCTCTGGTTGCAGTTCTGGTCACAGATGTGTGTGGTGCCACCTGCAGAATTTAGCAGCTGGTCACATCGCCATCAGATGCAGGCTGCCTTGTTCTTGTGCCAGTATGGAGGTTCACAAAATTTTCTCACCCTGCCGCCCGCATCTATCAACCTAGGCGCTTCCCCCAAGGCGTCATGCTGGCACCGGATGCGTGGCCCCTGGGATTCCAGATAGCTCAGCCCCCCCTGCGCACTGAGGTCCCTTCAATTGGCTGGCAGGAAAGCGTAATGACAGCTTACTTGTAGAGCAGACGTAGAGGTTGCCGCAGACTTGGGAGTAGCAGCACGCCCTGCTGCAGATGTGCTCCGCATCCTTGGCTAGCTGCTCTTGGGGAAAGGCCACGCAACTAACGTCGCAGCCGAAAGGCGAGTAGTTGGGCTGCATGATCAGCTCGTCCGCGGCCGGCCCGTTGGTCTGCTGTCGCAGCGAGCGTGGGACCCCAAAGAACCTTGTCTAATAAGTCTTCAAAGGGCAAGAGGCCAGGAGGCGTTTTGAAACCAATGACAGTGCAGCAGGGCCAGTCAGACTGTAGGCCGTTTTGGGCGGTCCCTGCCCCGTATGCTGCGCGCCTGGGCGGGACCCGACGCGCAGGGCCGCCACACGCCGCCATGCGGAGTATGGAAGTGCTTACTGCGCTGTCAGCAGAAGCCAAGAGAGCGTCGGTGGCAGGAGTGACAACAGCAGTGCTTATATTAAGGGGTGGTCATAGACCAGGCAGGGGCACAACCCTCCCCAGCATGTCTGTTGGGGTTTTGTGATGAACAGTCCCCGGGGCTTGCACCACACAAGTTGACCTTATTTTGTGGATATCTTTGCATTACTAGCCACAGTCTTTTGCATGTGGGCCCTTGCAGGCAGGCCAAGCTGGACTCTCTGTCAGTGCTTGCTACCTGCGCTCAGCGCTGGGGCTTTGGACCGCTGGTAGGCAATGCTAGTGCCATCTGGGGAGCCCTCAAGGCGGAGCTGCTTCCCACGCCTGGTGTAGAGCCTCCCGGTGTGGGCTTGGGAGGCAACGAGGTGCCGCTTGCTGCTGCCCAGTGCCTGTCTCGGCTGCTGCAGGTGGGCCGGTGGTGGGCGGGGTGCCTTGTGTGGCCACGTGACGGTGTTGTGTTGGTTTGGGGATACCCCTCCCCTCCTCCCTTGCTCTGTGCTGCCCCCTCGCACCAACCTGCTGTTGTGCATGGGGCTGCTCCATGCTCGTCAGACTTACAGCCCTTCTGTGTCATGGCCTCCACCTTTTACTAACTGTCTCGGTCCATGACATGCCTCCCCTGGCACCCTTACCATTTTTGCTGCTGTGTGCGGTCTCATTTCTTTCTGCAGCTGTGACAATGCAGGTTTCCTGCAAGGAGGATCATTGGGAGCTGTTGGAAGCAGTTTGGGAAGACGTGGCAGTTCAGGATTTGTTTGCCTGCCTCCCAGCGGAAGGCGTTGGGGAGGCCGGGGGAGCGGCCTTTGCCAGGAGGGTGGCACGAGTCAGGGCCGCCACGACGGTGCTGGCCGCGGTAAGTGTGCTAGCTTGCTGGTGACTGCTATGCGGTTTTGCTTGCGCCGTTGCTCTCAGCCCCGCCGTCTGGTAAGGGCGTAGCCCAAGTGAAGGCGGGCCGCCTTGTGAGGTCAGGGAATACTTGCAGGTGCACCTTATCGCAATAATTCCAGTCCCTTGCCGTCTGCTGTTTCCTGATTGCTTGCAAACTCGACCTCATCAATAGTTACCAGCCTTCACCAGAACAATAGTATTTGCTTCCTGAGCATGCTTCACTTCTGGCTTGACAGGTGTGTCAAGCAGGAGAGCCTGCCACGTCCCGACTTCACAGTCTGGTCATGCCCAAAGTTCTCCCCCTGGCGGCACCGGCAGCTCCCGCCGCCCAGCCATCGCTCAGCAATGACGGCAATGCCCTGGTGGCTCGCTGCCTGGCGCTGCAAGTGCTGCTGAGCCTGCTGCAAGCGGAGAAGGGGGTCACGACTGCAGCTGCCGGCAGCGGCAGCGAGAGCGGCAGCAGCGGCTCCTGGCAGCCTCAGCTGCTGCATGACCTCCTTCAGGCAGTGTTATGGGGCCTCCCTCCTACCAGCGACATCAGCAGCAGTGGAGACGGTGATGGCGAGACGCAGCCTGAGCTGTGGGCTGCAGAGAGGAGCCTGTACAGCCCTGGGCGTGAGGCAGCACTGCGGCTGAGGGTTCTGCAGACGCTGTTCAGCATCCCTGGGACGAGCGACCAGCTGCCAGGGGCTCAGGCGCAGGCAGCTGTGGACGCCTTGGTAGCCTGCATCCTCAGGGCCTCAAGCTCAGCCTTTGCACCCTCCCAGAGCCAGCAGCAGCAGCAGCAGCAGCTTGGGGAAGCTGGCGGCCTGGCAGGGGCTGCCACAGCAGCGCTTTGTGCACTGGCCGGGGTCGGGCCGCATGCCGAGCTTGTGGCACAGCGTGCGCTCCGGCCCCTGGCTGCCGCGGCTGCTGGGACAGCCAGCGGTCAACCAGTGCCAGCCCCAGCTGGGGCCCCTGCAGCCTCAGTCCAGCCAGCGGCAGCAGCCGCTCCAAAGCGCGCCGCTCTGGCAGCGGTGAAGGCGCTTGCAGGCTGCCATCCTGCCTGCCGCAGGGAGGCTCTCTCCCTGCTGGGCTCCGCCATCCACCAGCTGCTGCCAGCGGCTGTGTCTCCTGGGGCTGGCACAGGCTCATCCGCACTGGAACAGGCTGACGGGCAGGGTTGCGCTGTGCTGGGCCCCTCCTCACCTCAAGAGCTGCTGGAGGAATTGCTGGGTGCAGCGAGGGAGGTGCTGGCTGCCGCGCTGGCTCCACAGCCGGCAGGGGAGCCAGCAGCAGCTGGAGCTGCGGAGGCAGCAGCAGAAGGCGTGGATCCTCTCGCCCGAGGGCTGTTCCAGGCTGTGATGGCGCTGCCTAGCAAGGCAAGTTTCTTTACTAGTCCTGCCCTCATCCGGGCAGCCCTGGCGTGTTCTGCCCTGCACTTTCTAGGAGCTAGCATTGCTTTGAGTCATGACTACCGAACTCGGCCAGATCTCATGATTCCAAAGGGATCAATGCCTGACGTTTGGCATGCCAGCAGCTCCCTATCCCACTTCTAATGGAGGTTGACATGCGCTTTCATCATCCTGCCTACTCTCCTGCCTTGATGCAGGAGGTTCCCCATGCAGCAGACGACAAGCTCGTGGGTGCCGTCGCTTCCACAATCTTCCAGGCGGTCTGCATAGCTAGTGAGCCTGCCCAGCAATCCTTCTTGGAGGATTCTGGTGCTATCACCCACCTACAGAGCGCTGCTGCGGCCCGCGCGCGTGCGGCTGCCTCCGTCACAGCTGGCCAAGCAGCCGCAGCGCCAGCTCACGTGGAGGGCGCGGCACCCCTGCAGATGACAGCTTGTTCTGCAGTGCTGGCAGCGCTGCGCCCTGCTGTGCTGTCGGCCCATGCAGGGATGTCCGTAGGGCAGCTGGAAAGCCTGCTGGCCATGCTGCTCAGCCAAGCAGTGGAGCCGCAGCCATGTGCTGGCAGCAGCCCTGCTGGCTGGGCAGCACTGGCTGTGGCCAGCACGCTCAACAAGTGGCGGCCAGGTGATTCTTTGAGCTAATGCCTGGTTGTCTGTGACACGAAGGATAGGCGTGGTCCCTGGGCTTGGTGTGTGCTGGCATTGGTTGCAAGCAGTGGAAGGGTGAGATGTACCCTGCAGCTGACCTGCTGTGAGTTGCATAATCCAAGAACTCCTATGTGTCATGCTGGGTGTGCCTGCGCTTAGGTTTGCACTACTGTGCTGTTTGACACTAGTTGTCTTTGTGACTAAAGAACAACCTTGCTGTCACCCACAGACGGACCTGAGCTTCACAAGGTCATCCACTGCTTACTGGAGCGCCATCTCTTCCCCCTCACCATGGGGGCACCCGGGGCGCCTGAGCCAGACACTGCAGCTGCGCTGCTGGCAGGTCCCCAGGGCGCTGCCTCGCTGCGTTCAGCCTGGGCATGCTTGGCCCTCGTGACCAGGGGCTTAGTCATGCGGGCCCACCCAGCTGGGGACGGGGTGCTGGCTGGCGCGCTGGGCCTGCTGAGGGATGCTGAGCTGGCTGAGACAGAGGACGCAAGCGCAGGCGGCGCAGGCGCCATTGCCAGCGTGGCAGAGGGCGGTGCGGAGGGCGTTGAGGTCCTCATGCTTGAATCAACCGCCCCGGATGCTATGCATGCTGCCACCGGCCCCGCAGGCGGGCACCGCCTGCTCCAGGTGGCGGAAGTGGCGCGCCTTTTTGGCGCGGTTCTCACCTCTCCTGGGCAGCAGCAAGGAGTATCCCAGCTGCCAGGCACCTCTAATGGCAGCGGCAGCGGCCGCGAGAGCCTGACCACTGCCGCCCTCGCACTGCCAGACCTCGGGCCACAGATGCACGCAGTGGTGAAGCCGCTGTGGCAGCAGCGCCTGTTCACGGTGCAGTCCGGCGCCCTGCTGGGAGCGCTGCAGTCCTCGTCATTACCGCCCTCTCCCTCCCAACCACCATCGTCAGCAACAACAGCCACAGCAGCGGCCCAGTCAGCAGCTGCCACCGCCTCCCCACTTGCGCTAGCCCTGGCACACCTGCTGGATGCGGCGCCGCCGGGGGTTCTGCGTGCTGCCTGGCCGCAGGTGTTGCCGTGGGTGCCACGCTGCCTGGCTGCGCTGCTCGCGGAGGGGCAGGCGGGCCCACAGACCGCAACTGCTGGCATAGAGCAGGAGGGCTCCTCGGCTAGTCAGGCGGCAGCAGGAGGCGGCAGGGGAGAGGAGCAGGGGCTCGTGCTGGGGCTGGTGGACGTCATGTGTGAGGCATTGATGGCTGAGGAAGGTATGTGCGACAGGAGGAAGAAAGGGTAGGGATGAAGGAATCCCATGGGGACCCGGGCATGGAACACGGGCCGTGTAACACTGCTGGTAGGCGCCATGGCACCTGTAGGCGTGGTGTGATTGCGACCTAGCTGCTTAGAAAGCCATCTACCTGACCCGTGCGCGGGTTGCTTTGTTGCCTATGTTCGCATGCTGCCAAGGTCTAGAATCTGTCGCACCCACCACACTGCAGGACGGCAGCAGATGGAGGGCCTGCTCCTCCAGGCTGTGCCAGCCCTGCTGGCTGCGCTGCAATACCGCTCCTCTGCGCAAGTGCGGGAGCGAGCAGCTCAAGGCTTGCTCTTGCTGGTGAGTGGCGTCCTGCTTAGCCTTGAGTGGCGGGGAAGCCAGTCTTCCACGTGACTGCAGGGTAGTATTTGGCGCAGTTTGGTCTGCATGGGAGGGCTGAAGCTCCTTAACAGTTACCGCTGTCTCACAGCACATGGGGACTTTGGACCAGGAACCAGCTCATGACCGAAGATGGTGCGCAATGAGACAAGCATGTCCCCTGTACCTGAGCTGCTTGCAAGGTTTGGCCCACGGGCATGTGTTGAAGTTAGCATACTCCTGCGATGTGGGAGTAGCGGGACTAGCTAACCCAGGTCTGACAGGATACTAGTTGGCACTCCTTGTTTCAGGTTCAGCTGCCATACGCAGCCATCCACCCCTACCGTGAGGAGGTACTGGGGGGCCTGGTGGCGGCTCTGGATGACAACAGGAGGGCGGTCCGCCTGCAAGCGGCGCAGGCGCGGCAGGCCTGGCTCGTGTGACGGGGCGAGAGGGCGGCACATGGTGTTGTCATTGGGTGATAGTGGCAGGCAATGCCAACGGAGGGAGGGCAGGGGCGAACTGTACTGATGGGGCTGGATGCATGCTACATGCGCCCTTTGCCTAATTTGCATGGCCGTTTTGGCGTCAGCTGGCCTGAGCTAGCTGGTTGCAAGGAATGTCGGCTGGCAGGCCGTCGTTGGTTACTGAAATGGTTGGCAGGGAGTGAGAGATGAGTTGGAGTAACAGGGCTGGATGTAGAATGTGCATGTTCCTTGCCCGAGCTCCCAGCCCGTCGTTGGTAATGCCTGGTTTGCGCGGCGTTGGCAGCACAGCAGGCTCATCCTTGTGACTGTTGGTCCCGTCACCCAACCGACAACAAGGCAGGCTGGCAGCGAGAGACCTTGACTCAGGGGGACTCGATCCTTGGAGCCACCACATTTGCATGTGAGTGCCAAACGGATCCATTTTGCTGATGTTCTGCAGCGCAGTTGCCAGCCATGAAGGCAGGGATTATAGTTGGCTGGTGATTGCTTCTCTGCACTTATGTCACCGGGCTGCTGCCCAGGCAGAACCCTAGAGTCAACACATCCAGCAAGACCCGTAATCTCGCAGAGTCCTACCAATATCAGGCCACATGTTTGCATAGCAGAGCAGCCTGGACATAAAGCTGCATCACAGTACCTACGCTCTGGAGTTCCAAGATACCAGACACAGCAGGGGCTTTCCGCTTCGCTTCACCATGCGCCCAGCTTTCACCAACAACAACAGAGGGCGATCCAGCCCACTAGGCGCGCCGCCAAAACGGCCACGGCCTGCCCCATGACCCCCTAATTGCCCTTCTTTGCTTCCTGGCTGGCCCCCTCCTCTCCCTCCCCGGCCTCTTGAAGCGCTGACGCAGCTCCCTGGGCCGCGAGGCGCGCCTGCTTGCGGTACCAGGCGCGCTGCATGCCCTTGTGAATGCGCATCACCTGGCCCGCTATCACCCAGCTGGGAAGCAGCCTGACACCCGCTATCTGCACGGCACACATGTGCACAACAACTTTTGTCATGCAAAGCGCAGCGCAGGCAAACCACCCAGCTAGGCAGCCGGCTGGCACCCGCTATAAGTATAGCCCTGACCCCAACACCGCCAAGCGAATGCAAGGCAGTAGTCAGCAAGGGCACTGCAAAGCAGGACAGCTATGTACTCATCAAGAAGCCTGCACATTTGTGCTTCTATACACAGCTCCCTCCCCAACCTCCCCCTGGCCGCCCACTCGCTAGGGATGCCCCGCCCACTGCCATCCGCCCACAACAGCCCACAGCACTGCGACCGCCTGCCGGCGCACCTGCAGCCCGTGGAACCAGTAGGGCGACAGGCTGGTCTCTTGGCCAATCTGGGCCACCGCGGCTTTTGCCCAGGCCTGCGGGGTGGGGGCGTCCAGCCTGGCGCGCCGGATCTTGGCCATCTTGGTGGCCACAAACATGGGCGCCTGGTTCTGCACCCGCACCCCATACTCCCGCACCTCCGCGTCCAGCGACTGGCTGAAGGCCTCAATGTAAGCCTGCAGGCACGAAGGCAAACACAAGGAGGATTTGGCTTATGTGGGTAGCATTCTGATATTGGAGCGGCTGGACGTGCCGGCCGAGGGGCATTTGAGCAAACGGATGGAGAGGCGTGGCACAGTGCAATCCCATCTCTAAAGAAGCACCGACGCTGGTGCCCTGGCACAGCAGTCACAGCACCAACAACAGCCGGCCGAGAGCGGCTCAGTAGCGCCGCCAGCGACATGGTCTAGGGCACCTTGGTTGCGGTGTAGACGGCCAGCAGCGGCCCGCTGGGCACCACGGTGGAGATGCCGCTGCCCACGTTGACGATCACGCCCCGCCGCCGCTCCTTCATGCCCGTCAGCACCAGCTTGGACAGCTGCAACAAGGAGGGGCAGGCACATTCATTCAAGGAAACTGGTGCCCGACAGAGGACATGGGCGGCACGGGGAGTGCATGGCTGCTGCCAGGTGATACAGCCGGGGCAAGGGGCGGGGGCGGGAGCACCCCAAGCAGCCCACATGGGCCCCAAAAGTCTGAGAAGTACCCAGCTGCCTGTGCTTCTACCCTCTGGCCTGCGCTGCTAGCTTGCGGCACCGCTTGTGCGCCACGCACCCAGCACTTGGGGCCCACCAGGGGTCCTCCATTCCATCGGGTATTACAGCGCAACCAGTCCCTCGTTGCGCACCCACCCTGGTGGGCGCCAGCGTGTTGATGGTGATGATATCCCTCAGCAAGTCGTCGTCAATAGTCTCTAGGTAGTCGGGGTGGTCGTACGACATGCCCGCATTGTTCACCAGCACCCCCACATCCACCCCCTCCAGCACTTCCGCCAGCCGGGCATAGTCGGCGTCGGTCGCCTGGCACAGGTCCACGGCGCAGTGCTTGAGCTTGACGCTGTGCTTGGAGCGCAGCTCCTCCTCCATGGCTGCCAGCTTGGACTCGGTGCGAGACACTAGCACCAGGTTTAGGCCTGTAGGCACAAAGTGGGAGAGTCCAGTCCTAACATTTCGCGCACCGCGACACTGGCTGGGAAGAACTAGGTATGGCCTTTACAAGGGCGCTGGGGGAGACACGGGGACGCCAGGGATAGTATGGCACAGCACAAGGGGGGGTCCGCTGGCTTGCGCCCACCCGCTTCAAAGTCCACCAGTATTTCATCAACAGTTATGGCGGAGACAGGTGGGCGCAGCCGCCGGAGGGGCAGCAGGGGGCAGTGACAGCAGCCACAACTGATGCCCAGCAAAGCAGGCTGCACAGGTTGGCTAGCCAAAAGAGCGCAGCTGGTACAGCAGCAGCTGCCCAGCTAGGGTCTCACGAATACTTCCTTAAGCAAGGGGACACCACTGGTGTCTCCGGTGTCCCTACCTTTCTTGGCCAGTGCATAGCAATAAGCCTTCCCTATGCCATCTGTGCACCTGTAGACATACAAAGTTGACAGCGAGTGAACGGCGTGGCACAACAAGAATCTCAAGCACGACGTCATGGAGGGTATCGGCAAGGTACCCCACATACTCCCTTGCTCACCCTGTGACCACAGCCCAGCTGCCGTACTGCTGCAGCATGTTGCCAGGCCTGATGAAGTAGGTGTAGATATACTTCCCGATGGCGATGGCAGCCCTCAACACCGCTAGCACAAGTAGGAGTAGCGCGACAGCAATCAAAGCGAGCCCTGCCCGGTGGGACTGCAGCAGTAGTAGTCCACGCTGCAAGTTGTTAGGGAGGATCAGTGCCCGGGCCACTGGTGGCAAGGGCACGAACTGATCCAGAACCTTTCCCCAGTCCATAGTGTTGCTCGAGCTTGCTCGGCTTCTTCTAACGGGGTGTCCTGTTCAGCTCACCAAGCTTTGGGTGCAACTCAACTGCCAAGGTCTGTCCTGCCCACAATGTACTTCGGGCGCATGCGCGCTCACACCCCCGCTGCAATGCCTGGCTCTTCGAGGACAGTAAAGGGAGTTGCCATTGGTGCTCCCACCAGCTTGTAGGATCTCTTGTGTGCATGATCATATGAACCGAAAGCGTAGAACTGCCGTAGGCTGGACGTTTTGGGTTGTCCGACAGTGGCCGAAGGCGGCTGCTAGCGGTGGTAGCTCATGTCGACACATTTGTTGAC
Source organism: Parachlorella kessleri (assembly GCA_001598975.1). NCBI lineage: Eukaryota > Viridiplantae > Chlorophyta > Trebouxiophyceae > Chlorellales > Chlorellaceae > Parachlorella > Parachlorella kessleri. The sequence continues at coordinate 2,797 of BBXU01000913.1, read as the reverse complement.
CCATGATGTTCCTACACCACATCTCAGATTATGGTTCAATACGACCTTGTCATCGCATGGGGCTGTACTGCCGCGTACTGGCAGTTCGGCAGGTCCAGGAAACTTAACGCCTCCTCACAGCCACCCAGTCCCTGTGATAAATATCGTGCATGGCTCTTGTGTAGCCGTTAGGTTGTGCTGGCGAACGCAGCCCCCTGGGTTCCTGCTGAGTCAGACTGCAACCACCACTCTCTGAGGTGGCCTTGCCTACCACAACCTTGCCTCTTAGTAAGGCAGGTAACAAGAAGACTCTAAGAACACACTTGAACGAGGACGGTGGCTGTTCATTTCCATCTTTGGACAGCTTCGCTCGCATCCGCTAGCCCTTGCCAGTCTTTGCTTTAGACTTGCTCAGCCACGTTGCAGCCATAACCAGACTGTTGTTGCTGCTCCTGCCAGTGGACAGGGCTTTCTTGACGTTCATCAGGGCCTGGGAGGGGGCGCAAATCGGGCCCTTCCTAGGACAGCTGGGCCAGGAGCAAGCAGTGCTGTGATTTTAGCAGGAGGGCCATAATGAGACGAGCAGGTTATCCTGCACTTGTTGCGGCAGCTGTGCTGTCATGCCTTGCACGTTTGGGGCCAGCAGCAGCTGCCCCTGCAAGAGCGCTCCTACAGGTGCAGGTAGGCACGCTGGGGCGCACAGACAGCCTGCCAGGGCCGGCTCCCTCTTCTCACATTCCTATGGCACTCTTTCATCCTGTCATAGTCATGTGACCAGCCAAGCCATGCGGAAGCTTCACGTTAACTGTTCAGCGCCAGAGTTGCTTAGCCTAGAACTAATGATGTGTTGCCCATGCCAACTAGCATGTGCCGCGGAGTCGTCTCAAACAGCCGCTGTACCAGTAGAGCTGCTGCGCACCCACTGTTGCCTCTGTGTGCAAGGTGCAGCCTGGCGGCAGCGGCGGTGTTGGGTTCCCGGAGCCGGTGGCCTACTTCCCACTCCTTAGTAAGTGCGCGTGCCGGAGGCTGCCAGGCTATCACATGCTCGATATTCCAAGATGTGCTTGAACATGACGGTGTACAGCGGGGCATCAGCCCAACAGCGCAAGCAGACGCGATTATGTCCCCACAGTGGTATGCACCGCAGCAACCGACATCCAGCTGCAGGCCCGCACCTCCGACGCCTGTGCATGCCCATGTGCGCTCTGCAAACCTAACTAACCCGGCAGCAGGAACACACCCCTCCAGCCAACAAGGTTCCTACGGCGTGTCTGTGCTGGCATTGTGTGCTAGCAGATGGGAGCCTGGCGTCCGCGTACCCGGAGGGTGCCTACCAGGGTGTCGCACACAACATTGGGTGGGACCAGGAAGACCCGGAGGCTGGCAGCGTGCTGGTGTGTGACAAGGTATGTGTGACAGGGGGGCCACAAGGCCTGGGCTTTTGTTCCCGGTGACTCGAGAGTGGCAGCTGGAGGGGAGGTGTCATGGCAGTAAGGGCGGTTGCCTTGCCCGCAACGGCCCCTGAGATATCATAATACGATGCACCGGCACATTGCGCCTGCACCGACAGTTGCATGCTGGCATTCTCATTTGGGTTCGCCTGGTAAGCTGGTTTTACCTGCGCAAGCAGGGTCAGACGGGGTGCGACCAACCCTGCGTCGTGCTTGCCTTGTCTCTGTCCACCCTTGCAGAGCCAGAAGAGCTATGTGTCCATCCCGGGCCTACAGTATGGCCAGGGCGGCGACTTTGCCATCTCCTACTGGGCCAAGATGCACCTTGTCAATGGTAAGGGGGCAGGAGGGGGGCGGTGCCTGGCAGTTGAGATGCTGTGAACACGCTGTGAGGGGACAGGTGGCACGTCGGGCAGCATGCCGGGGGCCTGACTGCGGCAGGAACGCTTCTTAGTGCCAGCTCTCATGCATGTTGCACAGTTTGGAAGCCCCCCGTCGAGAAAAGTAGTGGCAGGGCAGTACCTCTATGACACGCTGTTGCTGACGGGGTGACAGTCGGTCGCTGCCTGACACACTTGTCACGTCAACAGGCGGTTGACAATATATACAGCAGCTGGGCTCCCCAAGCGTCGCTTCTCCTCAAATGCAAACTACTACGAGCGCAAGACAGACGAGGTATGGTTTGGTGGATGGCGTGCAGGCAGCGCCATGGAGTATATGTACTCCCACAACAGCACCACAACCACCGCGCCCGCCACCGGGGCCAACCAGGTGCGCAGGCTGCGGGGTGACTCAACAGGGCCGCCGCGGTTCGCACTATGGCAGTGGGAGCCTTACAAACCATGTAGTGCCATGCTGCATATCGTCGTCGCAATGCATTCAATGATGTCTCATCAAGATGTGCCTCATGCCTACCAGCAGCCCGACTGGCTGCCTGCCTACCTACCGGCCTGGCTGGCTGGGTGCTGGGTGCTGGCTGGATGGTTGCCACATGAGCAGAGGAGCTTGGGTCCTTGCTGGCAACGAAGCAGGCCAGTGTCATCAGGATGCAAAGCATGGTGCTCGCATGGATCCAGAGCTCCGGAGCTGGCATGGGGGTTTCTCATGGTGTTTCATCCATCTCATCAAAATTTCACTGGCACATGCCAAGCACGCCCGCAGTCGCAAGAATGATCCCCTGCCTTGGCCACCCTGGCTTGTGCAGGTGCAAGTGTTCGCCCCCGAGCGCAACCACGACAGCTACGGCGTGGTCCGTGTGATCCTGCGCGACAGCAACGACCGCGGCAACAACGGCACCATGCCCTTCTTCCTGGACTCTGACGGCTGCGTGTCAAACCCGGGGTGCCCAGGCGCCGTGCGCAACATCT